>JAOYMZ010053044.1:0-13796 GCA_025802335.1 Pinguicula primuliflora | reverse complement strand
GGGGGCGTGATTGCCTCGTCGAATCCCCCATTTATGTCCGAATAAGTGGGACATCAGCAGGTGCTAATATAGAGGGTTGGAAAGTCTATATTTATTTTTTCTTGTCATCCGTTTGTGAGAGGCAAGAATGTGCACCTGGAATTACAGGTTTTCTGTGTGTTTTATGGAAGCTCCAAGGGTTTAGGTTGGCAGCTGTTCCTGGCAATTTATTGATTTTGTTCTTTCTAATTCGTGTTTTCCTGAAAGATTTGTATCGTTCTCCCATTGAGCTTTTAATGAACATATTCTCCATTGTGATGTTTACTTTTTTTTTTTGGCCAGCCCTCATCTAAGTTAATCAATTTGTTCATCTCTTGCTTCTTCAGTTGGTACTTTATTGGGAGCTTTGACAGGAGCACTGATTGGCCAGGAAACGGAAAGTGGGTTTATTAGAGGGGCTTCAGTAGGTGCCATATCCGGTGCTGTTTTCTCAATAGAGGTCTTTGAATCATCACTGCTTTTATGGCAGTCTGATGAGTCAGGGGTAGGCTGTCTCCTCTATCTGGTGAGCGATGATCTTTATCTCAATTGATCCTCATGAAAAAATTTGATGTGTATGATGATCCTCATGAAAAAAAGTTTGAAACCTGAGCGTTCTCATCTTTATTTTACTTCCTATCGTTTGTGTATCTGAACAAAATGCTCATTGTCCATACATATGGATTGTGCAGATTGATGTTATTGCAAGCCTTCTGAGTGGTAGACTTGTGCGTGAGCGTATAGGTCCTGCTATGCTTAGTGCGGTGCAAAGCCAGGTAAACGGCTGCATTAAACCTTTCCTTGTTCATTTAAGCGGCCTATGCTCCCCCCTAAGCGGGCTTATAAGCGGTGTAAGCAGAAATTCGGGCAAGGTGGAGGGCGACATCCTACCTCTTAGGCTGTGCCCAAGCTGCGTGGGGGCCCAAGCGGTACGACTGCCTTCTGGAACAGAGCTTCTTTTACTTACACACCAATGTTCCTTGTTTTGATTAGATGGGAGCTGTTGAAGCACCCTTTGATGAAATGAGCACCATTTTCGACATAGGTGGTGCAAAGGGCTTACTAGCAGACAGTGTTGAGAAGATTCCAAAATTTACAGTTTCTAAAGATTTCAGTGTCGATACTTCCAGTGATGGAGTCTCTTGTTCAGTGTGCCTACAGGTAGTTATGCTATTCTGCTCTTCATCTCTGTTTGCATTCATCCACATCCACCTGATCAATAACCATCCACTCTCTGTTTCTTCGACATTCAGGACTTTCAGGTGGGCGAAACAATCCGGCGTTTGCCATATTGCCACCACATGTTTCATCTCCCTTGCATCGATACTTGGCTGGTGAGGCACGGTTCGTGTCCCTTGTGCCGAAGGGATCTGTAGTTGTTTTGTGCTGCTTATCTCATACAAATACACTACATGCTAGATGAACCCTCCGGACTCCGGTTGTAGAGTTTCCTCATCATGCAGTCATGTATATATAAATTTGAGAGCCGCCTCTAGTTTGAGCTTGACATTCTCTGCACAGCAAATTTTGTTGACTCCAGCAACTGTATTCCATCATCACATCCTATCGATGCTGAATTTGCACGTTGTGTTGTTGTTAACGCACACGTATTACACACCACTTTCCTACCAACAGTGGTGTTTGGCACTGTTGAGTTGGGATATGATGGCTTCTGATTTGGCACTATCGGTTTCAGTTTTTCACCATTCTCCTGTGCATTTGGAGGCATTTACAGCTCTTGTTTGCTCAAAGTGTTTTTTAGTAGGTAAATGAGAGCTCATTTCTAGCATCCGAGAGCGTACATTATACTTAATCTAAAAGGTTTGCACACAGTCACGAGATTCAATGTAACCATTCCGACTAGCTTCTTCGCCGGCGACCATCGTCTAGCTGCCGGAAACGTATTACCATGGACATAGACTCGCTCCTTTGGCACTCCGGTACGCTTATTTGGCAGGAGCGCTGAAGCTATCGGCAAAGTCTTCTCTGAATTTCTGGATCTAAATCCACGTTTGTTCACCACTGATTTTCTTCCTCATACCATACTGCTACTTCTGTCTTTGGAAAGGGCCGTGAACCAAATCCTTTTGCCATTCCGTGTGAGCTCGTTTGGCAAGGATCTATATTCACGTGGGCTACTCCAAAAATGTGTAAATCTGATGGAAGCTATCGGATTGGCTATACAGTTGCCCTTCTTTGTCTCTATGGGTGAGCTTGATTGACAGGAGGGAGCCTTTGTGGTTTCTCCAATATCCTGCATATAGACTCCAAAATCAAACAACCATACAAACGGTATTATGAGAAGGGAACTGCAATTTCGAATTAGAAACCAAAGAAGACGTGAAAGAGAACAATATCAATGGCAACAAAGACGCCCAAACATTACCAGACAGTTCAACCGATGACTGAAAGAAACATCTGTTAATCTGTATTTCTCCGGCTTTCCACAAGTCTACAGCAATGGAGAATTGTATCAGATGTTTGCTAAGTATGGTGGTGTGAAGGATCTATGTGTGCCGAATAAACTTAATGTCAGGAACCAAAGATACGACTTTGTCTACATGTATAGCAAATCGGATGTTAAGGGGTTGTTACAGGGTATCTGGTTTAAGGACCATTTCATTGAGGTGCAGTATCCCAAATATAATAGAGATCAATATCAGCAAGCAAATGATCAACGTGTTACAACAAAGAAAGTCAACTTTAAGGGCAAAAGATTGGAACCGAAAATCACCATCAATGCTGACTTGATTTCTGAAGACTCCTGTGACATGCTGGAAAATCAAAGTAAATGTATGAGCCATAAGAATGGAAAGGCATGGATAGATGAGGGCAACTTTACACCTACTGCCAATGAAAAGAAATGGATGACATTTAGAATCATTGCTACCTTGGGAGAAGGTAGCTATGATGAAGATGTAGCACTAGTTATGCAGGGGCAGGGCTATCAAGATGTGGGTATCTCTTATATTGACCGCTCTACTAGACTTCTCCTACCAAAAACCGATGACACTAAGAGAAAACTTTTGACTGATGATTCAGATGCTATGCTGAACCTATTTGTGTCAATGAGATCGTGGTTTGATGATGCAGTATCCAAAGGAAAAATAGGTAGGAGATGCTGGATTCGGGTAAGGGGGGTTCCACCTACTTGTATGTCAAAACGATTCTATAAATGGCTGACTAGAGGTCTGGGCCAATTTATAAAATCTGACAATGATACATTTGCAAGGAAAAAGATAAATGAGCAAAGACTTCAGATCCTGACATTCCAATCAGCCAAGATTGAGAGTACCATGAATGTGGATATAGAAGGGTGGCAATACCAAATATGGACTCAGGAAGAAAATAAGTGCGCAACCTGTGAAAATACTAAGTCTTCTCCAAAGACTGTGAGGCACAGAGAAGGGAAAGCCCCGGTTTTAAACTCAACAATCCATCTGAGTAATTCCTTCACACCGTTGGTAAAAGTAAATGTGTGTAATGAGACTCCCAAAGCAAACTCCATGGAGCTGGGACAATCTTCGAAAGCGGCTGACCCCATCCCTGCAGCTAGAATTGTAACTCCGCTGAGAATACTGCGAAGAGATATAACTATGTCAACAGATTATGAGAAGAATAATTTGTATGCTGCAGTACAAAAGAATACAAGTACAGTATCTGAAGTTGACAAAAATGACTCCCAGAATGACCTGGAGAAAGTAGCTCTACAGAATCTGGATACCCCTAAAAAGGATAGCTCTACAAATCCTTCAACTGAGATTCAACAAGGCCCTGAAATCATTGAAACAAAGTCACGCTCCAGCTCAACTGATATTCAGAGGAATAACACAGAAAATATGCAACTAGCTATCTATAACGGTCCAGATCAGGACGAATACTCAACACTTTATGCTAAAGTCCAGCTGATGCTAGGTACAATAGAAAAACAGTACAAACAATATCTAGACAAAAAAAGATGGCATGGAAACTGGGAAGTCTGGAACGAAACCAAAAATGATATCATGGAAATGATAGATTACTGCAATAAAATTGATATTGATCTGGAAGGCTGTGAATATGAAACTGTCCAAAATCTTGTTCTGGATAATATTGAAAAGAGAGAACTTCTTAGAGAAGAAGTAGTCTGTAAGGAGTCGGCGGCTGTAATTGAGACTGATTCCCATACAATGGAGAATGAGTTAACCAAATGAAGATCCTCTGCTGGAATATTCGGGGTATGGGAGATCCGTCAAAATGCAGAATTTTGAAAACAATGATGAGAAAGCAAGAAGCAGAAATAGTGGGCATACAAGAAACGAAACTCCAAACTGTAAGCAGAAGAGAGGTGGAAAAATTATGGGATAAGCAGATACAATTCGACTTTGTGCATAAAAATTCCATTGGAGCTTCAGGTGGGATCCTGCTTACTTGCCAAACCTCTAAATTCCAACAAATAGAACAATGGGAAGGCAATTATTATGTGGGAGTAACTGGCTATTATGATGGGCAAAACGTTACCTATATATGTGTTTACTCTCCATGCCAACTGAATCTGAAGAAATTGCTATGGCAAGAACTTGAAAACTGCAGACTGCCTCACCTTGAAGATAAATGGTGTGTAATGGGGGACTTCAACACAGTGAGGGCTCAGACAGAGAGGATTGGATATCTCCTTATGTGGCTACTGAGGGTTCCTTGTTGTCGGAATTCATTTCAAAAAGCGAACTGGTGGATATTCCGCTTACTAATGTTGAATTTACTTGGTTTAATCCAAATGGTCAGGGAGCGAGTAGGCTAGACAGAATTCTATTGAGTGAAAATTGGCTTGCACAGTGGCCAAAACTCAGATTAACTACCTTAGATAGAGAGCTGTCTGACCATACTCCAATTTTGCTCTCAGAAGGTGCTAAAGATTGGGGGCCCAAACCATTTAGGTGCTATGATATCTGGTTAACAGACCTGACCTTATCTCAAAAGTGGTGAATCAAAATTGGGCTGAAGAAATGAACCCCTCCCTATCCTCTGGTGAAAAACTCAAGCTTAAACTAAAGAAGCTGAGAGACACTATTAGAGAATGGAACAAAGAAAGGAATGGAGATGTGCCAAAAAAAATCAAAAATCTGCATCAAATTATCAGTTTCTTTGATGCGAAGATTGCAAGCAGTGCCTTAACTTATCAGGAGATCCAACTTAAAAAAGAATGCTAAGCAGAGTTGAAAAAGTTGCAACACTATCAGACTTCAGTTATTCATCAGAAATCCAGACAAAAATGGATCCAACAAGGAGATGCAAACTCTAAATTCTTTCATGCATCATTAAGAAAAAGGAGATATCAAATGGACGTCAATGGGCTCTTCTTTGGTGAATATTGATTGGAAGAGGTGAGTGAGGTGAAAGAAGGTCTGAGGTACTATTTCCAAAGTCAATTCGTTCAGCAAAGACCAAGGAAACCAAGGGTGATGCTGAACCCAGGTATGAGTGTAACTCATGAGCAAAACTCTGATTTGGTCAGACCATTTACCTAACCAGAAGTGAAGGCTGCTGTATGGAGCTGCAATGGAAGTAGAAGTCCACGACCGGATGGTCTAAACTTCAAGTTCATTCAGCACTTCTAGGACGTTCTAAAAGGTGACTTCCTAGACTTCCTTAATGAATTTCATGAAATTGGGAAGTTGGCAAAAGGCTTGAATGCGTCATTTATAATGCTGGTGGCTAAGATTGACAGGCCTACCTCCCCTGATCATTTTAGACCCATTTCCCTAATCAATTGTGCTTATAAGATCTTGCAAAAATCCTGGCTGGCCGAATCAAAACAGTTTTGCCAAATCTCATCTCCAAACGCCAGACCGGATTCTTAAAGGGCAGGAACATTACAGACAGAGTGGTGTGTGCGAATGAAGCTATTGATATGGCAACTAAAACAGGCAGAAGATTAATCATGGTGAAGGTTGATTTTCAAAAAGCATTCGACTCTATTGACTGGGACTTTCTGTTAGACATTATGCTAAAGATGGGCTTCTCGGTCCAGTTCATAGTTTGGATAAAAGAATGCATTTCTAGCCCTTCTGTGGTTGTACTAGTCAATGGTAGTCCTACACGAGAGTTTAAACCTCAACGAGGACTTAGACAGGGGGATCCATTGTCCCCATTCTTATTTCTTATTGCAGCTGAAGCCCTGGAATGGATTCTGCAGGCATCCTATAGAGTGAATAACTATAAAGGATTTTCTATGGGTGAAGTAAATTTACGACAGTTGCAATATGCAGACGATGCTCTAATTTTTAGCGATGGAACTATCAATGACATCAAAGCGATACAGAGGGCCCTAACTTGTCTAGAACTATTCAGTGGACTTAAAATTAACTATCAGAAGACACAACTGTATGGTGTGAATGTTTCTGGCCATGAACTAACTGAGTTTCCCAGGGAGCTGAGGTGTGATATAGGTACAGTCCCATTTCAATACCTTGGCCTACCTGTAGGGGAGGATATTATAAAATGTAGGATGTGGAAACCAACATTGGATAAGATGGAAAAGAAGGTCCAAAGCTGGGACCTTTACTATCTATCATTTGGAGGCAGAATGATTTTACTAAAATCAGTGATCACTACTATTCCTATATATTTGATGACTGTATATAGAGCTCCAAAAACTGTTCTCAATAAGAAGGTACAATTAGAAAGAAAGTTCCTGTGGGGAGGAGGAACAAGTGCTGATAGGAAAATTGCTTGGATATCCTGGCTAGACCTATGTCAGATAGTTGAGGATGGAGGACTCGGATTTAAACACCTAGATGAATTCAACTTGGCTCTACTTGGAAAATGGGGATGGAGACTGATTCAAAATCAGGACAATCCATTATGGAAGGAGGTTCTAGAAAGTAAATATGGTGATTTCTACCGAGCCATTAATTTTGAGAGTGTGCTACAAGATAACAGAACCTATTCTATCTGGTGGAGAACATTGCTGAGTTTAATTCGGAATGCAGTCTGGTTTGGGAAAAATGCAACTAGACTGGTAGGCTCCAGCCACGATACCTATTTCTGGGAAGACTTATGGATGCCAGGAAATAGATTATGTGAGTTGTTTCCACTGATATATATGCAGACAACAGATAAATTCATCACAGTGGCACATAAGTATAATGAAGAGCAACAGAATTGGTCTTGGAGCTGGTTGCATACAGAATCTATGGATGAGGCACAATAGATGATAATTGATCATATTCATGGGTTCACCTTAAATACAGATGCAGAGGATACATGGGTATGGAAAGCAAATGCATCTGGGACATATACTGTGAAAACGGCATACCAGGAAATATGGAACTCCTCTGGACAGCAAACGGCGACATATACTGTGAAAACGGCATACCAGGAAATATGGAACTCCTCTGGACAGCAAACGGCGACATCAAACCAAGTCTCAATTATATGGACGAGTGCAGCTCCACTGAAAGAAAATGCATTCGGATGGCGTCTCCTGCTGGATAGAATAACCACAACCGACAACCTGTATATAAGGGGAATCAGAGGGATTACACTCGATTGTAAAATCTGCAATCTTGCTAATGAATCAGTCGCACACCTGATGGTCCACTGTACTGAAACTTCGCGAGTCTGGCAGAAGATTTATGCTTGGCTGAGCTGCGGCTATGATATTCAATTTGTTGATCCATGGGAAAAATCTCCAAATTCACCTGTAGAAAAATAAGAAACCTGCAGATCGCCGTCTGTGGATCATAGTCTGGGTGGCCACGGCTTGGAAAATATGGAACGCCAGGAACCGATTAATCTTTGAGGAACAAGAATTCAATCCGGATGTCATAGCAACGAAAATCAAATTATGATTGTGGGAGAAATACAGAAAAGAAGGAAGGTTGAATTGTTACTCTTTTACGGATTTTGAAAGAAATCCTGAATGTTGTATGAATTTGATGGTAGAATAGAGTCGGAAATCTGAGACGGAGGACGGTCGTTCGGTCGGAAAGAGAGATTGTTGTAAATATTAGTTTTTGAGACTGTTTTTAATACAATTGATATTTTTCTTACTAAAAAAAGGTTTGCACACAGTCTGACTGCTCCTCTCAATTAGGCATACTGAGTTTAAGGCTGTGTTTAGAGTCGTTTATAAGTCACATTATCAGTCAATTCTGCTTTATAGGTCAATTTGATAAATTAAGTCTGTTACATGAATGTCTACCTTCTGCCTTATAAGGTGACTGATTTGAAAAGATATTTTATAAGGTGGCTTATAAGTTTTATATACCAATTTTTCCCTTAACTTTATATATTTACACGTCTATACCATGAGTATATTATTTTCATTGTTCTAAATTTTATAGTTAATATTTAAAATAATAGTTATTTATTTAAACAATAAATTTGAATTATTAAAACTAAAAATATTTTTTATTTAATAATAATTCCGGTATACAATTTTATTAAAAAATACAATAATAATATAAAATAATATCATTTATATCAATTAACGAAAATCAGTCACCTTATCAGGTAAATTTGCGAAACTTGTCTAATCAAATCAGTCATTTTATCAGGCCACCTTATCAATCACCTCATTAGTCACCTCATCAGTCACCCTATCAGCCTTCAATCACCCTATCAGTCATCAATCACATTGTCAGTCAAATTTGCTAAACACAACCTAAGATGTTAGATAAGTTGTGGTTGATGTTGCTGGGATGTTGAGGATTACACAACAATTCAAGTCACTTAATACAAAAGTGAGGTTATTGTCTTTTTTTTTTAAATGTAATTTGAGGTTATTATATTGTGATGTTAGCTTGAACTCAACTCATGTATGGACATTATAGCTGGTTGTGAATTATATTAGTTAGACTTTGGGTCATTCGCAAAAATAATTTTATGAGAAATCTCTTTTTTAAAAGTAACCTTAAAAAAAGAATTGCAAAAGTAAACTCCATCTTTAAAAATAAATCAAAAATCGAATATATATAAGTTTACCATGTAGTATATTCCATGTAAATCAAAAATCGAATATTTGAGACTTGAGAATAAGGATTCAGTTGTATTTATTTATTCCATGTAGTTGTGAATTCAGTTGTATTCATTGCTTAATCATAATCTATTCATTAGCATAATCATGTTCTATAACATAATTCAACACTTCCAATATATCGAGTATAACGCGGCCTACGAATAAATCGGGAACATACGTGGTGATTCCAGATATTGCTTTTGAGCCGAGCTTCAGCCATTGTCCCCTGAGGTTCTTTAAGCTTGACAATAATTATATATTAAATTACATCTCCAAGTACATTTTAAATGTAAGTTTTAGCCGAAAATATTTATTCTGCATTTAAATATCCCGCGTAGCATATTCGGAACAAACATGGTAATCGTCTTAACCTCGAACAATTGTGGATATCCCAAAAGAGGCATTCGTGCTCCAACTATCCAATAATTAGCATATCATCCGCTGTTCTATTCACGTCTGACGGTAAGATTACGATAATGCGTGGTAAGCTTGAATAATTAAGTTGGTCCATTAACTATTAAACAAACACACATATCGATAAGATCGCAATCCATCGTGATTATCCCGAAAGTATTATTCGTTCTCCTACTATCCTGTAATAAGCACATAATCTGTTGTTCTATTCATGACGGACGGGAATAGCACGACTATATGTGGTAAACCCGAGCACGCCGTCGGCACTAAATATGTAACAATAAATAACCCACTAAAGCTTTGTTATACCATATTTAACTATCCCATATAGCATATTCGGAACAAACACAACAATTGTCCTGACCTCGAACAATTGTGGATATCCCGAAAGAGGCATTCGTGCTCAACTGTCTTGTAATTAGCACATCATCCATTATTCTATTCACGTCTGACGATAAGATCGCAACAATGCGTGGTAAGCCCGAATAATTAAGTCGATCCATTAACTATTAAACAAATACACCTATCGATAAGACGACAACCCATCATGGTTATCCCGGAAACATTAGTCGTTCTCCAACTGTCGTGTAATAAGCACATAATCTGTTGTTCTATTCATGTCGGACGGGAAGTGCACAACTATACGTGGTAAACCCAGACACGCCGTCAGGTACTAAACATTAAACAATAAACAACCCAACAGACCTTTGTTATACCATAATTAAATATCTCGTATAGCATATTCGGAACAAACACAGCAGTCGATTCGATATGGCCAACTGTGGTTATCTCGGATAAGACATTCATGCTCCGACTATCATGTAGTTAGCACAACATCCGTTGTTCTATTCACGTCTGATGGTAAGAACGCGACTATGCGTGGTAAGCCCAGATAATTTGGTCGGCCATTAACTATGAAACAAACACAGCTATCGACAAGACCGTGACCTATCATGGTTATCCCAGATAAGTTATTCGTGTTCTATTCACGTCGGATGGATTATATTCTCATACAATTGACTTGTATGAGAATATAATCTTATCTCACGTAGTGCGTCCAAAATAAGTGATATTGATACACATATCATTATGTCATCCTCCAATACAATTTACTTTTATATTAGTCAATATATATTAATTATTAGAATATTTTTATTTTAAAAGTTAATCTACTACCTCGATAGTGTCGTGGTTATTACGACGGCTATCGGGAATAACGCGACTACACACGGTTAATCCTGTTATGACATTCAGTCCCTTACCCTACTTTCTTAACGATCGATGACTTGTCTGAATTTTCCCCCATATACGTAATCCGAATAGCTGAGTCATCATACACATGTCATGCATCACAGGCGCGACTACACGTGGTGAACTCGGATACATCTGTCGGGCCCTAAACCCACAACGTTTCTTTTCGTAGATTGCACGTGTGCATTTAATCTTTTCATGATCTGCACGAAGTTATGTCTTTTTACTAACAGAGTGTGTGTTTTCATATCCTTACATCTACGATGCAATTATGATAATTCCATTCCCTATAAGTATATGAACAACCAACTAGAAACCTACTCCTCATTCACAACATGGTTGCCAACATCGTTTCTTTTTCCGATTCCGTTCCTGATAGAATAAGACTCACCATATTCTTCTGTGCCATTGCCTTTTACCAATGACTTTTACAAGTGAAGTGGCGCTGGTGTATCTTCCGAGATAAAAAGAACTATCCAATTTTTAATATTTCATGTCTTTAGTCAATGGTACTTTCGGCGCAAAATCTCACAGCGAGCTGATAAGATCTCCTCGAAATGGAGGGGAAGAACTTCATCATAGTATATAGCAAATGAAGTGTCGATAGAGAAATTCGTTCGTTTTCCGATGGTGCAGAGTAGCTTATACTTGAGGGGAAGAAACTTTATAATAGTATATAGTAAATGAAGTGTCGACAGAGGGATTCGTTCATTTCTCAACGATGCGAAGTATCTTATAGTTTAGTTAATTTCATTATGTATTTTGTTCAGATTTTGTTGAGTTGCGCAAATCTTACTAAGGCATTCGTTCTTAATGCGACAAGTAATGTCGATTTTGTGAAATTTGTTCGTACACATTGAATTGAATCAAAATCAAACCACATCAAACATCCTAAAGTGTATATTATTACAGTTCCAAACATCCTTCAAAAATCAATAAAGCATACAGTTCCCGATAATATAACAGTGTATCATTATTCACATAGTCATCGGGATTTGTGATGCCCATCATGTGCAATTCGATGTTCTTGTACATGTAGACCCCACAACCTCCGTTGTATATAAACCAATGAACATACCATTAACGAATTAAAATAATAATTGAACTTACCCAACATATGAGCGACTGAAGTAAACCTATTACCCTATGTCCCCCTGATCAGGTCGAAGCTCATAAGAAAGGGATCCTCGAGGACGAGAGCGTTTCCATACATCTTCTACGAGTAGCTCACCCCACATGGCGCTTTATTTGAAAGGCTTCAGAATCTCCAAGATCATTGTGCATAATGGACGCAATGACTTTTGGATCTGATCGTCTGAATAAGTCGTCAGTTGATTGTCAATAACGGTGATCCGACCTCCAAGTACAAGACAGCTGCCACCCAATATGACCTTCTCAAAAGCCAAGCACGTACATGATCTTGCATGTCAACCATGTCGGTCCCTTGTCGGGGGTCAGTTTCACGTATTTTTTGAACATCTCTAAGGCTTTCATTCTCTTCTTTCGTGCACAATCTTTCTTCTTATCCCAGAATTCATTGATAAGGGTACAAAAATCAGTCGGGGCAAGTGCAACATCTTGTGGGACGATGTTCTTGTATTTTTGAGATCTCTTCCTCATAAGATAAAAGATTTCATCAACATGTTAAGAGAAAGTGGAAAACCAACCATTAGTATATATGGTGCAACTAATGGTTATATACGTGACTAGAGCAAAACCATCATAATAAATACTTACCATATCCTCAAGCCAAAAATCTACTATTATAAGGCCTTTGAAGAATTTTGGTCTCAGCTCCATAAAACCACCATGAACGTATTTCGAACAATGTGTTGCATCACTCGTATTCATCCAACTTTTTAGAAATTCTAGACGTTGATTGAATTCATTTCCCACACCTGTAGAGGTATTTGGATTGTAAACTGCATTCGTCCTCTTAGTTTTAGGCCGTGAAAATATCAAGCGTTGGTATTTTGACGGCCCCCGTTTCCTCTTTGTACTCCAAACCGCTTCTTGTTCTTTACCAGTTTCTTTATTTATGATCGGTGCAGACGTAGACATAGGATCTCCAACGTATACGTCTTCTGGATGTACAGGATCAGGTGGCACATCTGTGCCTTCCAACCACCATGTAGGGTTGCTATATATGTAGTGTACAAATTATCACTTGCGGCACCAAATGGTTCCATAGAGGAGGCGACTGGTTTAGAGGCGGGAATTGACTCCATAAAAGCAGCGTCTGGCTCCATAGAGGCAGCATCTGGCTCTATAGTGGCAGCGACTGGCTCCACAGTGGCGGCAACTGGCTCCACAGTGGCGATGACTGGCTCCACAGTGGCGGCATCTGGATCTACAGAGTCGACATTCATGTTAACCAAGTCGTCGATTGGCTTAGTTCTGCGACATTCCAGATTCCGAATCTTATTCCGCAACTCTTCAATTTCCCTTTCTTTCACTACACTGCCCTCATGATAAAACTTAACAGTTGCGTCAATTTGGTTTTTAAGTCTGTCCCTATAACCCATCAAAAATGTTATAACATTCCAGAGTTAATCCACTATCTTCTTATTTTCCATCGAGGAATTAATCTCGGAATCGGGAAATACAGTCCCATGACTCGTCGGAACAGGCCGTGGAGTCGTAGGATGAGAATCATGAGATGGTTGTGGAAAGGCATGGAGTTGCCTTTCATCAGTTGATAGATTGTCTTCTTCTTCGTGGGAGTCGTCTACAAAAAAACCTAGACTCAGACATGTTGATCAATTCCACCAGTTTAGTGATCCGCCCATCCGTACAGTCAGGCACATCCTCAACATCCTTCATTTATGGCATCCCACTCTTTTCCCATGGGAGAGAAATCAAGAAAACAACTGTTAGGTTAGGAATGTACATCTTTCGTGCATGGCCCCATATACGCAGAGTGGGTTCATCCCGACAGGCGTGTATACGGGGCTGCGGGATCATGCTTAGGATGGGTGAATCACGACAAACGTGATTTACCTGGAATATTGCATACGAGAATTCCGAATGTTGCGCGCCGTTCGTGCATGGCCCCGTATATGCAGGGTGGGTGAATCACGACAGACGTGATTACGGGAATTTTGAATGTTAC
>JAOYMZ010053033.1:0-13797 GCA_025802335.1 Pinguicula primuliflora | reverse complement strand
CGTTTAATGGAGGGTTCACATTTTCCCTTGGGTTAAGTAGTCCTAAATAGGGTTTTAGAAAATTCCGGCGACGAAGTCGTCGGACCAAAACTTGAACATATGATCTTCTATGTATAAGGATTCCAACGATGTGCCCAATTCTGTCAGCGGACGATCCTAATGGCCGAAATTAAAAACATGTGTTCATTTGTGTGTTCATTTATATGGGCTACCCCATCTATAAAACCACAAGTATAATGACAAATTGTTCATTTGTAAATATTATATTATACGAATAAAACTTACTTTGGGTTTGCTAGGATCTTACGGACGGCGACGACGAGGACTGCGGGGAAGTCTCACCGGAAATTTTAATTAAAACGAAAGCTTTTTCAATCATGAGTTTGGAGAGCGTGGGTGGGCTGGCGGTGAACATTATCCTTTCGAAATTGGGTCCGGTGGAGGCCGCCTCCGTAGCCTGCCTCAGCAAACAATTCCGTTCATGGGTTTCCGACGACCCACTCTGGGCTCAGTTCTACCTGGAGGAACTCGATCTATCAGAGCCTATAGATCCTCAGGGAAACCCAGTGCCTTCTTTTAAGGTCCTTTTCTCCCTTATCCTTTTAGTCTGTGTACACTGGCAGAATTTGCTTTCGGGTGAATGGGACTGACTGAACTAAAGGTAGCTTCGTCGTTTTCATTAATATTACAATTGACTTAAAACATTATTGAACCATGTGATTACATTCTAGAATCATGGAATTCTTTTGATGGATACATCTAATGAAATAAGATTGTTGGAGTCATTTGTTCTTGCATTTTTATGCATTTGGCTGGATGATGATGGAGGGTTTGTTCCACCCGTGTTCATGTGTGTCAAACATTATTGGACATCTAATGTACCTTCCGTCCATAGGCAGCTTATCAAGCATGGAGAGAAGGATTTGCCATGTACTCTTGGCAGCTTGTTATACGAGTGAATAGATGCTGGGTCAAACTTAAGAAATGGTTGGCAGTAAACTTTCCAGAGGGATTGCCTACACTGCGCAGAGGTGCATCTGAATCTGAGATTGAAGAGTTCGAAAGATCTTTGGGAATAAAACTGCCACTGCCATCTAGGGTCCTCTACCGAATTTGTGACGGTCAGGAGCTACCCGGCCAAGAGCATACCGGAAGTTCAACATTGAGTTTATTGGGTGTCATTGGTGGATATTCTTTTTATGATCACCTGGTAAATGTTTTCTTGTTGCCCTTGAGCCAAGTGAGGATTCACACCGAGTATTTTATGAGTCAGATGGGATTGAGCGGGAATCCTGAAAATATTGTGGTGGCAACTTCTTGCACTTATAGCGAGAAGATTTTCTTTCTAAATTGTAGTACTGGACAACTTCTTGTTGGGACCCAGAATCTTGTGTCCGATGGAGAAATGTTACCATGTGTACCAGAGACATTGGTCATCTCAGTTCATGATACAAATAGCTCTCGGCAGCAGGATGCCATGTTATTGTGGCTAGAAGAACATGTCCGCCGCTTGCAAGATGGAACTGTAAGAGTTCGCCAAGAAGGGAAAACCCGAAGCATCAACCTATTCCCTGAAACGCCACCCCTCTGCTCAACTGCCATAACCAATGGAGTGAAGGTAGTGCTATATTCTCATTTCTTGTCCACCTCATTCCACATTTTGTGCATGCATTGTTTTCTGGCCTTATATTGTGTTATCTGAACATTTTCTTTCTTTGAATGCAATCTGTTTAGCATGCGGTGTATTTTTGACTCAGTGTTATTACTATTCATAAAATGAAATAGGTACCATGACTATGGAGCATTATACGGTGCAGTCTAAGCGGTTCTTTTGTTGCGGAAATAAATCGCTTATAGAACCAAAAAAATGCTCCCTTTTTTTCAGATGCATAAAGTAGCAGTTGATTAAGAAGTCAGTATCTAATGCCACTTAACTGAAGGAGGAATAACATCACACCACTGAATCTCCCATTGATATCTTAGACTAACAAAATTCAGAATACCCAAGTATGTGCTCCTCTCTCCCTGTCTTAGCATAAGGAATCACATAATGGATTGTTTTGAGTTCCATAATCGAATGTCTTGTGACAAAATACGATGAGCTAATTTTAGTTTATTGAAATTGAGGATGGAGGCAAGAACTAAACAGTTTGCCCTTTCTCTTTACACGTCCAACCATTTTAGTAAGTCATGCCACCACTCAATAAGTGCAATCACCTAGGCTAAAATATATCATATCGCTTTTCTTTTCCTAGTGCAAATGCGAAATAGATATTAATCGAACAAGGTTAACATGCTATAAAGTCCTCTGAATTATATGTTAATCGAATAAGGCCTTCCTGCTGTAAAGTCTCCAATCTCTCTCTTTCTTTAAGTGTTATTGGTTCTCTTGCTCCAGTTTATAGTCTTTCTAATTATTGGTTACTAAATCTTTGACTAGAGCTTCACTATAGTCGAATACTTCCTAGATTCTAATAAACAAATTAATGTGCTCTTAATAGACAAAATGCCGATACGATCCCGTGACCGAGACGAGTAGAAACTGGGGTAAGACTTGTTGGATAGGAGAGAGCTTGATTCGGAAAACTGCTTTGGGAGAGACTATGATCCAATTTAAGACTAAGATAAGAACTGAACTTGAAGAAAGAACTTCTCAATTTTCGTAGATAATCAAGTTTTAGGATTACATGGCATATATATAGGCAAAGATATTAACAACTAGTATATGTTAATGTGAAGAAGACATGATAGATGGAGTGTTCCTCTTGATCCTTGTACTTCAATCTTCACATAGAAGCTTCTAAATCATCCCCTCTATCACATTCTTATCACCACCGACCCCTGAAAATTACACTTGACCTCAAACGTAGTAGAAATCCGCAGGCAAAGTCGGAGTGGAAAATTCGTACATAAAAAATCCTGCAACAAAACAAGGGAAACCATGTAAGAATCATCAATCTGCAGCACTGTTTGGCTTGAATACTGAGAGGAGAGAGCTCAGCAATTAAATTCTGGTGCCAACACTTTAGATCTCCCAAAATAATTTCATCTTGTTGGGCCTGTAGTCTCAAACTCGGCCGCCCAAATATGAGTCACCCTGGTGGTTACAATAGCCCCTTTTATCCTCCAGAAATGTGTCCCACTAAAAATTCTGGGGCCCCTAATGGCAAATCAGCAACTCAGCCCAACAAAAAATATCCAGAAGTCGCAAACCGAAATCCCCATTCTGGCTTACGCGGTAACCTGAGGTTTTCCCAACACGCCGAAAGCAGGCGTATGTCAATCCAAGCTAAAACGCGACCTCCTATCGCATGTCTCACGGATGGAAGACGCAAAAATTGAGGCATCTCTCCGTAGTCAGCGTCAATCCCATAGGAAGTTCTGGCCACTGAATTTGATACTGGGGCATTCGGAAGCCATCACGGATGCAGGGCAGCCTGGCCGGCTGATGGTGTTGCGGCATTAGTGGCAGAGGCACCATGAACGTTTCCTGGCTCCGATACCACGTTGATACGATCCTGGGACCGAGACGACTAAAAATTGGGGTAGGACTCGTTGGATAGGAGAGACCTTGATCCTGAAGACTGCTTTGAGAGAGACTATGAACCTATTTAAGACTAAGATATGAACTAAACTTGAATAAAGAACTTCTCAATTTTCATAGATAATCAAGTTTTAGGACTACATTAACAACTAGTAGATGTTAATGTGAAGAAGAAGAGTGATCTTCAATCTTCACATAGAAACTTCCAAATCCTCCCCTCTATTTTCACTTATCACCTTCTCCTGAATTCTTATCAAAGGCTCTAGCTAATGACATAGGGAAGAAGTAACACAGTACCCAATGAGCCTTGCGAAGACAAAAAGCATTCATCATTTAATGCATAAGTTATTTCTTTCCTACCTCCATATAAAGAGGCACTTGGGTAGAAGGAGGAAGGAGAATGAAGTTTCTTTTGTTTTTATTTAGTGTTATGGTAGTTTAGTTCTCGTAGTGTATCTTTTCATTTCGGGGCACTAGGATAGGAATTTACGGGAATGGGCACTTGATGGGACAAATGTAGTCACACTAATGTGCAAGTATACACATGTCTGCAAGTAATACTAGGGTGAGTCATAGGTCATATCCACAGGGAGTAATGTTCTAAACATGGTCACAATCTACAATATATAACATAGTGACTGAACACTTCAAGGGGTGATATCTAACAACCTACTAAATGAAAATGAATAAAACTAATTACAACTAGAAGCTAAGAGAGTCTAGATTAAATGGTGTCAATAACACTTGAACCAAATAACTAATGGATTCTAGTGAGGATCACAAATAAGGGGGTAACTCAAGACTACAGTTTCTTGCCTACCTATGTCATTCATGTATGAATATATGTATCACATACTCAACATTTTGTCGTTCTATGTCGACAAATGTAAGCTCATGCTATTTGGGTTCAAATAACCCAAGCATATAACAAATCCACACATAAACCAGCAAGTCAAGAGATTTAATCCGCAAAAAATACAACATTAATATCATAGTTTCAGCTCAACCGAGCCTCGAGTCTACAAGAAATTAGCCCATGCTTGAAGCATGAGCTAGAGAAGATACAAAACAAGTTGAAGATCCATCCATGAGCTCCTTTGAAATCAGCTTGAAGAGGAATCGCTGGCCGGAAGCTCCAGGATGACCCCTGTCTCTTGAATCGCCTTTCTCCCCAACTTCGCCGCCTCAAATGTGATAATTGTAAGAATGAGAGTTGTAGAATATTTCTAGGGCAAGCTCCCTGTGAAATTACAGGACCATCCTCCCAGTCGTTTATGAGATACAGTCAATACAAGGGGCATCTCGGACATTGCAGCTTCATTAAACCCAAGATGGTAACTTGGCTTCAAACCCTAGCAGGACGGCCTCCTTTGCCTCTCACATGTGAAGACGAATTGTAGAGGATTCGAAGGGCTACATTCCTATGAAATTACAGCTCAATCCTCCAAGTGGTTTGAGAGATATAGCCGTTGGAAGGGGCTGTAATGTCTTTTTGTTGTCATAACCCGAAATGGTAAGACAAGCTCATGGTGGTTGTTGGATCTTTCCCAAACTGCATGGTCTTTCTCTCCTTGAACCTTGCACGTCTATGTGAGGTTAAAATGTGTGTAGAATGGCTTGAAATTGTATAACACATGACCAAATGTTTTAATTCTTCAACCTAGCACAAATGAACACCACTTAGGTCATAATATAAGTATTTAGGGCATAATGTAATGAAAAGTAGTGTATAAAATAAGCTCAAAACGTGATATAAATTGAGCTTATCAGCACTCATAAAGCTGCTTTTAATTTTGATCAGGTAGGTCTCCCGGCCATTTGGCTGGAGGTTGTTGCAATTATCCAAGCATTGCAGAATGTTGTGGCTCTCGTGCTTGAGGTCAAACGTATTTTCTATGGGGAATGTAGTGTTACAATGCCATTAATACCTCTTAATGATGCAACACTCTAGCTAAAGACATGATCAAAATTAACTTTTGGAAGCAGCACGTTTTTAAGAACAGGCAAGCCATTGTCCTTTGCAAATTTTTGGCTTCTCACACTTCTGTTTACTGTACAAACATATTACCATTTCAAAAGAATCTAGGGGGCAAAATGTTCACCTGTGTTCAATTCCAACAATCAAAATCTAGGACCAAAATGTCATTCACTTAAGTGCTTAAATACCAACACATGAGGAAGATGGATTATGGTACTCGATCAGTCTTGAGAAGAAAAGAAGACTCCACCATTTAAGCATAAGTTATTCCTTTCCTACCTCTATACAAAGAGGCACTTAGGTAGAAAGAGGATATCCATGAAGCAGAATGAAGTTTCTCTTGTCTATTTTTTGTCTAGTGTTATGGTAGTCTAATTCTTGTAGCTTTAGTTTAGTAGTAGCAGAACTTATATTTTGATTTCTCTTAGTCCTATATTGTACTCGAAGATCTTGGGCACATAGAATAATGACACTAAAGTGTTTTGTTGCTGATTTATATTGGTGGTAAGTTCAAATTTGGGAACATAACATAATGACTGAGTTATAGTTGTCTTGACATTAAGTAAGAAGGATAACTCTAAATTATTGAGGTTGAATGATGGAGTTTAAAATGAATATTAGATAATCTGTGAAGTGTGAAGAGGGGACCTTATTTTTCATTCAATATGTTGATTCAAATGTTTAGTGTTCTTTTTTGTAGCTTCAAATGTGATAAAGAGCTCTCAGATGTAGGTACAATAAAAAAACATTATCTTTGCTAATTTGTTCTATAGGTACTTGTGCTCTTCCTAATGATGCCAGGGTATAATCATTCTCCATGTTGAGCTCTGATGACCTTTCCGGAGCTTCTATCGACTATGTGACGCTATCTTCCTGAGATAATTTATTAGATGGAGTTCACGAGTATGCTTTTGTTATTGATCATTTAACCTATATTGTTTGTTCTTCTTACAATAGGTCCGTGCTTCTGCTGCATTTGTGCCTGAGTTCAGTGACCTTCAAGATGAATCAGAAAAGTACTTGTTTACTTATTCTGTTCGGATATCTCTTTTGCCTTCTGGTTGTGTCATCAATGGCATGACCTTCAGCTCTTGCCAATTGTATTGGAGACACTGGAGGATACATGCTAATGGTACTGTTGTTTCTGAAGTAAATGGTGAAGCTGTGATAGGACAGGTTGGCCTTTAAATGTATTATGAAGTATGACATATGAGTAAGGTCTCTTGAGTCAAAGCCTTTGTACGACAGTTGCAAATTTTGACAAAACCTAGCTTATTCATGGTTGTGGATTGTTTTAATTAGAAGTAATTGTCTTGATCAAGGTCAAGGACTTCTGAAGTCTCGATAATAAGATATATAAATGATTACTGGAGGAATTATGCATAGCCAAACCCTGTGACCAACGACCCTATGTATAAAACTGGTTTTCAGACTTATTGTGTCTTTGCATGGTATACTTTTCTGTAAACCCCTTCTTGCATCGTTTCTTCATATGTGACTTTTCTGAAAATGGGGGTTGACTAAATTATGCGATGGAAGAGATGACAGAACTATTTTGGTTATAAGTATATGCGTTATACCAAGATAATCTTAGCCTAGTGGTGTGAGTGTGTGTATGAGTGTGTGTGAGTGTGTGTGAGTGTGTGTGAGGTCAAGGGTTCGAATCTTGGTACCACCTAAAAAAAATTAAAAAAAAAGTATATGCGTTATCAGTACTTCTACCATAAAATTGATGCATCATAGATATCCTTTCAACCTTGTTTAAATTGTAACCCTGCAGTTTCCACTTCTTCGTCCTGGTGAGGAAGAGTTCATTTATCAGAGCTGTTCATCTCTCCCGGCCTCTGTAGGATCTATTGAAGGCTCATTTACTTTTGTACCTGGGAGGTATGTGGAATACACGTGCAATTAATTACATGTAAATCATCTTCAGAGTTTTTCTTTTCTTTTCTTAAGTGAAATTTCTGTGTTATGAGAAATAGCAGTTTTGCCAACTTGATCCAGCTTCTTTCCATTCCTTGAGCAGATCATCCCATATTTCATCTTGATCTTTAAAAATCGAACTCTCTGGTAACCATTTTTGGTTGTTGCTCAAAAGTATTTGATAAAATTCTAGTGAAGATGCACTTTCCTTGCAACATTAAACAGTATATCAACTATAATGTTCTTTCTCCTGTGAAATGTTTTTTGCATCAAGGAAACAAAAAAAAATGTTTTGATAATGTTCAATTGTAGGTTGGGGATCTGCAACGAGTTTGTTTTTCAAAGCAGCAATTTTCTTCAGCTCTGTGCCTTGATGAATGTGTGTATATTGTTAGCAAAAATAATTTTTGACTCATGTTTACAGTTTAGTGGAGGCGAAGGGTAGCCCATTTGCGGTTGAAGTATCTCAGTTTCCCCTAAAGTTGCCGGACTACATTTACTGAGACTTACCTGCTCTACAAGCTCAGTTTTCTAAGGTCCACTACTGGTGCTCTCTTCTTCTAAGAGCATTGTTCAATGAAAAATGTTATTTGTAAACATTTTGTTGACACCATTTGTAGACATTGTGATGTGGCAACCATGACAGCCACAACTAAAATAAAATAAATAAATATAAATAATAAAACATGTGGTTGTGATTGTTGCCACATCACAATGTCTACAAATGTTGTCAATAAAGTGTGTACAAATAACATTACCTTTGTTCAATCCCCTCAAGATTCATCGGTATTGAGCCCTTCTGCTCTTCGTTTCTGTACTTGAAAAGCATACTCTTCTTACCGGAGAGGAAGGAACATCAGTATTTGAACTCATCCACAAGCTTTGGGGTGTGAATCAGAAATCAAGTTCCGTCTGAAGAGTGTAGTCAACTTGTGCCACTTTGTTTTTGTAATACCCTTTGCAAGTTTCATCTATGATCAATTGTGCTCTTGCAAGTGCTGCTTTTATTTAATGGCTGATATTTAAAACAAAATACTAGATAGTTGATATACATGATTTTGAACAGAAAAATGTATATTTTTTTTCCAAACATTTTGTTTGTGAAATCAAAATGCTTCATTGATGCCACAATCATCAAATATTTTGATTCCACTGAAAAAAATAGAATCATAGAATACAATAATTTTGGCATTAATGTTTCAGCATAACCAACAATACATTATGTAGTCAAAGAGGGGTTGACTTAGTGGTGCTGAGAGTGACAATTGAATTCAAAGTTCATGCATTCAAATTTCCTCAGTGATATGAGTCTGTCACATATGTCTTGCCAAGTGTGTCTTACCTCTCTACTGTGATTTGCAGACTATTGCGATAAGGTGTTGGGTTTTACTACCTTGATAAAGTTCCCTACGTTATAAAAAAAGACAATAAATTATGCATTCAACTGTTCATAATGTTCAAGACATTATCCATTCAACAGATCATGCATTCAACTGTTCAATATGCACTTCATGTCATCAAGCTCATCCGATCCCACTATAGAGCACTACCTCTTAGCACACCACCATCACACCATCCCCATTAATGGGTAAACACACACACACATGTCGGTGTGTGTATATATGTGGGACCCATTACCCATTAATGGGGGTAGTGTCATGATGGTGTGCTATAGAAGTAGTGCTCTATAGCATTACCGAGCTCACCCTATATACATATTCGACACATTTAATGAAAAAGTTTCTAAAACAACATAGAACATACTCATACTACATAGAATAAGATTGGCAAAAATGTTTTGTGGGCTTACATAAACAAAAAAGTTCGGTTCCGTAACTTCATCAGGGATTATTGGCCCTTACTCCTTAGAATCTGGTATGCAAATCTAATGAGTTTCCTCCCTTTTTACCTACACCTATCACATCAACTCACTTTTTTCTCACTCTACCTCATTTTTTCTACACCCATATTTTCTCTCTCTTATCTATCCTCTATATTCCACTCTTCATATTTCAATTTATTTTATATATTTTGATATATTATATTATATTTTAATTAATTATAATATATCTTAATTAACTATAATATATTTTAATTTATTAACTTTTTTTATTATTATGTGGTGGAAAGAGAGTGGAAGGTCTTTCCACCACATAATGTAGTAGAAAGGGGAAGGGGGGTGGGAAGGCCTTGTGGGAACGAAATTTCCCTCCCCTTGTGGAGTAGGCTCATAAGGCATGACACCTGAGCATAATATTCTAAAAACATCCGGATCCGAACAAAGAATTAAAATACATATTTTTTTAAGCAAAAGCTCTCATTTTATTAGAACAACAAAGGTTTTACAATGATTTTAGAAGTCTCTGTTTTACATGTTAATAGGAAGTACTTTTTTTCCAAACGAAGTAATAACAACGCATAATTGAAAGCAGGATCCCAACGTCCGAGTTTTGCAAGCAGGATGCATCCTTATGGAATAGAGAGTCTCCCTAGTTGAAGAAAGTGTATTCACTATCTGAATCCTCAAAGTAATCGCTTCCCATGCCCCCAGGAAAACACCATCATATGGAACAATACCCCAAAATTTCATTTTGCTGCTGCGGCGACCAAGCTTTATGGGTTTAGATTTCTTCCTTGACTTTTTCTTGATAACTTGCTGTGGTGGCTCTTTTTCAGGTACCAGGATGACTGGCTCGGTTTCCTCAGGTTTTCCTCTGGCACTGGCAGTAACCTAGTGGTAGGAACTTGTTGCTGCTCCAGTCTTGCCTCTGCATCGGGGGGTACTTCTGTTTCAACATGACCCTCTGTTAAATGTTTAGATCTAGAGATGTATGGTATAGCTTTAGGATCAAGCACTGACCCCTTGACCGAATTTTCCCACTCCTTCGATTGATTTCCATTAGTGTTTCGCCCTTTACATATGACAGAATTTATTTCCCCCTCAGTCAGATTACCTTCCTTAAGCTGATTCAAGCTTCCAGCGACTTGATGACTAACCGGTTCAACCTCATTTCCCCCTGTACAAACGACAGAATTCATTCCCCCCTCAGTCAGTTTATCTTCCTTAAGCAGATGACCAGTGAGTTCAACCTACGAAGCACGGATACGTCTACCAAGCCGCCGTACCCATATTCGGTGCGTATCGGATACGGATACGCACCAGATATGCCCGATAGGTATGAAAATACGTATCAGGTTGTATCTGTAAATTACGAAAATTACAGATACGGTCCGGATACGACCGTATCGGTACAGATATGACCGTATCTGCGTATCTGTACTTAATTTAAGGCCGAATGAGTAACCTGTGTGCTTGTGTGCTTCTTTGCGCGCGAGCCTGCGCCCTCTGCCGTGCGCCGCCTAGGCTCGCATGTCCGGCAGCCCAGCTTTCAGTCTCCCAAACTCGCATTTTGCTAGTCGGCGTGCTCGTCGTCCATGATCGTCGGCGTGGGGGGCGGCGGAAGGATTTGGTGGCGGAAGCGTTTGTGGAGAAGAGTGCTGCGGAAGGGTTTGTCTTTTGTGAG
Source organism: Pinguicula primuliflora (assembly GCA_025802335.1). NCBI lineage: Eukaryota > Viridiplantae > Streptophyta > Magnoliopsida > Lamiales > Lentibulariaceae > Pinguicula > Pinguicula primuliflora. Next base: position 2,828 of record JAOYMZ010053033.1, on the reverse strand, counting down.
AAATCTATTCTCTCCATAGATTAATTAACACCCCAAGGTGAATTCTGGCGAATATCGAAGAGCAGCGACCTGGGGCTTGGGGCATTGGCGATGGAAGACAGACAAAATAAAAATGAAGAGAAAAGAATAGGGACAACCGGACAAAAGAATTTTACACCACCCGTTTGAACTTTGAGGGGTCAAAGTGTGAAGTGTAAAAAAGTTGTACATACACTTATACACACTTATATATATAAAAAAAATTCTTATCAAAAAAAAAAAATTAATAGGAGAAGGGGAGTCAGGGTTTTAAACGGGCAAACGATAAAGAAGCCTATATTTTTTGTTGTGATATTATATTTATTTATCTATCTTATAGAAGCCGATAAATAAGCGGAGTCATATTTATTTATCTTATATATTTTTTGTGTTGTGATATTATATTTCTTTCTATATATTTTTTATATTTATCATTTAGTCCTTATATTTTTAATATTTACATATATGACCCCGCACTCATATCCTATATTTTTCATAAAATCTCGCGCCCGTATCGGATACGTATCGTATCCGCACCCGCACTCCCACACCTGTGCTACCTTGGAAATGGGTGGGAATGAATGACGAGGGATGAAGGATTGCGATCATCGGCGACCAACACTAACACTGAAGGAAGGGTTCTGTTAGGATTTAAGAGAAAAGAGACGCAAGAATTAACGTGGAAAAAACCTTCCCAATAGAGAGGAAAAAACCCACGGGAAAACAATTCTATTATGAAGTGTCATCGAGTACGAGTACATGAGGACCTATTTATAGGTACAAATAAATAGAGTCCTAAATAGAGTAATATTCTAACAGGTTCTCTCCGGGCCGGCGACCTGAAGCTGCAACTACTCGCCGGCGCCGGCGCCACCCATTTCCTCCACTGCTAACACATGCCCGTAGGTAGAGATACAAAAAAATATGAGGGATGATGATAGATCACTACTGTCTCCCTAATATTTTTTAGGTAGAGATACAAAAAAATATGAGGGAAGCTAAACCAGAAGCCTTTCCCTGGTCAGAAGATGCACTGGCATCAACTGAAGCAATTTAAGAATCATCAGATTCAACACCAAGAAATAGTGTTCTAGCTTTTCGAACAATTTAACCTTCAGATTGTTTCTTGCAGTCTTCAAAGGAAGAATCTCCATATGCCTGGCAAAAGTAGACCAGAAGAGGAACAGGAAAGCGTAACATTAGAATAGGCAAGTAATGTTATGCTTAAAAAAGCTTATTGCTTCAGGGGAAAGTAGATGAGCTTCTAGTATTAACCTTGAAAACTGGCATGGCTCCAGTATAAAACTTAACAGCATCAGCATAGGATTCTGATTCTATGTACTTCTCCAAACCAAACCAAACCAAACCAAACATACCCATAAAATCTTGTCCTTGGGCAGGGTCTGGAGAGGGTAAGATATACGCAATCATACCTCCAACCCTTAACAGGATGAGGAGATTATTTCTGTACAAACCCTCGGCTCGAAAAAATAGTAATAATAATAATCATAATAATAATTATGCTCATAATCATAGTAATAGTTGTAATAATCATAGTAATAGTGGTAATAATAGTAATAATAGTAATTAATATTATTATAACAATAATAAAAGTAATAAGCGAATATAGCAGAAATAAACTACTTACGTCAACCATACACTACATATATCCGAAATAAAATAAGTGTCTACACAAATAAGGGACCAACAAAACAGATAAAATACAATTAGGTGCAAATAACCACTAGTATATCCCGCTAATTTCTATCAGCCTAGAGGTCCATACACAAATAACTATTCTATATAGTCCTATATATCTTTAACCGTAATATGACGTCTCCAACTCGTCCTATCAGAGGTCATGTTCTCGGAGAGGTTTAATCCTACTAAATCTAACTGGATCTACTTATCTCATGTTCTCTTAGGTCTCCCCGCCCTCGTCGGTCTTCGAGTTGTAATCCTTCAACTCTCCTAGCTGGCTCGTCTACACTCTTTCTGCGTATATGTCCAAACCATCGTAATCTGTCCTCCCTCAGTTTGGCACTTATAGATGCGACACCTAGTGTGTCTCTAAAGACTCCATTTGAAATCTTATCTAATCTCATGCGATCACACATCCACCTTAGTATCTGCATCTTTACTATTTCAAATTTTTGCGCATGCGACAAGCTCATAGCCCAACACTCTGACCCGTAGAGCATTGCCGGTCTTATAACCGTTCTATAGAATTTTCCCTTTAACTTGAGTGAGACTTTTGTATCACACAACACCCCAGTAGCCGATCGCCATTTCATCCATCCGACCTTGACGCGATGGATAATATCGCCTTTCACACATCCATCCATTTGTATGATGGATCCCCCAGATATTTAAAATTATCTTTCTGTTGGAGGGTCTGGTCCGCAATCATAACATCCACTTTACTCTACTCTGTTTCAATGGCAAAGTTGCATACCATATACTACGTCTTTGAACGGTTCAGTCGGAGACCCTTAGCCTCCAATGTCACTGTATATGTGTGCCATATGATCATAGACCATATCGACTATCAATCGGAGTGTTAGGCAGTGTTTACAACTGCTTTTGCAAGCTGTTTATGGATGTTGAATCACAGCTTTATTTTTTAGAGTATTTGCAAAATCTGCTTCTGCTTCTACTTTAGCGGTTGAAACGCAGTTTTAAGCCATAATCCAAAAACAGGGGAGGAGATGCTTCTGCGATTGAAAAGCAGGTGGTGACATTTTTGAAAATAAACAAAATACATATGTAAGACCATATTACCCTTAAAAATTATTTATATGATTAAAATA
>JAOYMZ010053022.1:0-13797 GCA_025802335.1 Pinguicula primuliflora | reverse complement strand
ACATGAAATCAATCAGATCATCACCGAAAATTCATTGTTATCCATTATAGACTATGATTCTACCTTTCCCACAGAATCATTGAAATCATTAACAAAGAAAACAGAGTCATATAATTGTTGGTTGGTTGATGAGCTAGGTTGGTTTCTAGAATCAAAGAAATTAGGTCCTAAATTTTCAGAGTGTTGCATCCTATACACACTGTTTTTATTCACACAAGAATTTTGCATACTGTTATTCAAGTAAGGACCTTGCATATTAGAGAATTCAAACAAGTTATTGTTGCTATTATTTACATTATGACCATAAGACATGTGCATTATTATTCCTATGATTTTCAGCATCATTAGGCCAGGAAAGTCAGGCATGTGAAAGGCATTAGAGTTATTTAGATCCATTCTCCCATTATTACTCATATTACCTTACCCTCTATTGCTTCTGTTAAATGTTAAACAATTACTTTGGACATGTCCTAGTTTATTACAATAAATGCACGTAGGCTAATAACAATTTTTATAGAAGTTCATACTTTGGTTAAATTCATTCTGAAAATGAGTATTATTTTGCACATTCCTATTCTGATTATAACTTTTACCATGTTGAAAACTTGGATTATTCCTGTTCACACAAGAGTTTTGATTTCTAGCATTTACTCTATTCTGACATTGATTGAAGATTCGATTAACATGCTATTTTTTTTCGGATTTAGGTTTAATATCCTCTTTAGCATACAATACATTAGAGACACGTGTTGAGTTCATTAAATCTAACTCCCTAAATTTTAAACCATTAATTATAACCTCCATTTTAGGGACAATTTCTGAGTACTGTAGGACATTCTTAACCACGAAGTATTCTTCACTGACTGAATTCAATAAAATTATAGAAAGTGAATCCTCATCTAGATCATGTTCACTACCTTTGAATAAATGCGCTAGTTTAAAAACCTCATCTAGTTATCCTTAATTGATTTTTTAGACTCCATCTTAAAAGAAAACAATGATTCTTTTACAAAAATCAGATTAGCTGGTGTCTTAGATGCATAAATAGTTCCAACACGATTCCAACGATTTTATCGCTCGGAATTTCTTAATCTCTTTCCCTTTGGCTTAAGTAGTCCTTAATAGGGCTTTAGAAATTTTTGGGGACAAAGTCGCCAGGACCATGCCGGAACATGAGGCTTTCCATCTCCTATATATAACCTTTCCAATTGTGCAACAAATTTCGAAAATGGATGTGGCACACAAAAATTGAAGGATTGTGCATATGAAACTCTGGGTTGATACCAATGCTTGTGTTATTTTAATCCTTAAGCAGTGCAGAAGCCATTGTACCATTGTTGAATCTCCTGATTTCTCATATTTTCTAGGTACAATGATGATATTTATGACCGCTTGTGGTATCCTTATTCGTTTACAACAAGCAATATAAGCACCAATGAGAGAATTTTTAACCAAAATCAATATTCTCCCCCAATTGTTGTTATGAGAACTGCACAACAAGCGCTTGCAACTAACGAGTCCCTTAAGGCCTCCATTAACCATGCTTATTCAACTGGCTTCTATGCATGTTTGTATTTTGCGGAGCTGCTTCAAAACACTTGGAGAAATATGAGTATCTTCATAAACGGTGATCTCGTTGATGGACCTTTTGTGCCATCCTATCTCAACGTTAGCACAACTACTCATATTTTCAACTCCTCCCCCATTGAGCTTGAAATTATAGCCACACCCGACTCTGGTGGACCAGCTTTCATCAATGCGGCAGAGTTATACAATATCATGCCATTCGCGGAGCAGGAAACAAATGAGGGTGATGGTATGTACAGATCATTATACGCGCGCGCACATACACACATATATATATATTCCATTAAACTTGAGGTCTGATTGGATCATTTTTTGCATAGCAAGCAATACCACTTTTCCTCGTTTTCATCATACATAAGTAGCTTCTGGTTGTTGCTCTTTTGTCATAGTTTTAGCAATTGGTGGTGTCAAAATAGCCTACTCCATTAATGAAAGCAATTGGCAAGGGGATCCATGCTTGCCACAAAATTTTGTATGGATAGGTATCAACTGCAGTTACAATGGAACCGAACCTCCAACAATCATATCTCTGTAAGTCCCACTTCCACTAATTATAGTCTTCAGATTCTGATTCTATAGCAGCTATATGAAGGTGTCTTCATGACTGTTACAGGAACCTTTCATCAAAGGGATTATATGGGAACATTCCTCCTATCATAGCCAATTTAACAATGCTACAATCTTTGTAAGTATGAACAGGAAAAGCATTAGGATCACGGTGAACTTTTTGAAGCATGGCTTAAATCCTTGTTTTGTTTGTTATTATTTCAAGGGATCTTTCATTCAACAATCTCAACGGAGACGTGCCTGATTTTTTAGCGTGGATTCCCTCCTTGAAATACTTGTTAGTTTCCTATATTTGAGCTTGATTTTACTGTAAAATATCTTAAAGGAAGTATGCATATTTTAGTCATATATATTTGTTCTTCTTGATCATAGATATCTCGAAGGAAACAATTTCACCGGTCCACTTCCACCATCACTGGAAAAAAAATCTGAAAATGGTTCACTAATTCTGAAGGTGACATTCAACCAAAGGTTTGTCTTTGAGATGACGAATATCATTTGTTATACCATCAGATGGGAGTTACTAAACTTGAAACTTATGATGACAGTCCCGAAGTAAGTCCTTGTGCTAATAACTCATGCCAGAAGAAGAACAGGAAGAATTCTTTACCTGCTATCACATCATCAATTGCTGCAGTGGTTATAATCATCGTCATTATTGTGATCATTCTGAGGAGAAGATATATGAAAGGTATGATTCGAAAAGAAATTTTTTTATCATATTAGTTTGTTTGCCTTGTTAGATTAAGTTGTTCCGTGTGGATTGCACACACAAATATAGTCTAATATCTATAAAATTATAAAGGTAGTAATGTTTTATGAGAACGACCCATATTCACAATATATGGTATGCAATTGGGGACCAAGTCAAGTGGTTTGGGTGTGTCAAAGTTTGAAATGGTATTAGAGTAAAATAAGATTCAGGTGATATGGTGTTGCAATTAAATAACTCAGGCTAGGAGTTAATTAGAGTAATCTACATTCACTTATAAGTTGGATCGTACACGTCTTTATACTCTGGATCCGTGGCCCACATTGGGTTGGGGCAGCCCAATGACTAATATGGTATGGGTCTATCAAAGTTTAACATGGCATGAGAATTAGATTTAGTTGATGAGACATTTTTTTTTATCTTTTTATATTGTACGAGCTCATAAATCAACTATCCTCAGAGGCTCTGGGTGTATCATTTTGTTGTGTGGACTTCGTGGATTTGATTATTATGTCCAAGAGGTGCGATTGTGGTCAACATGTAAGGTGAATGTATGTTAGTCTCATAAAAATTTTAGAACTAATTTGATCGCCCTTTAGCTCTCGGTTTGAATTTCTTCGTGTTAGTACCTTCGTTAACCTCAGCCTTGAGAATTACGATAGTATATCTATAATTCCTTATATATTATATTATATTATAATTGCGTGTGAAACCCATGCAAAACAATTAACTATGAAATCTTCCCACTATTGATTAAGTCCAAATAGAGGTAAAATATGTAGATAGTTAATTTAAATATACATGCTTATACCTCAAAATCTCTAAGTGTCCATCCTCAAAATATCTAAGTGCCCATTTCAACTTATATAGTCGTGACCGTGCGATTGGTGTATCGCAAGGCTACAAACAATATTGAGGCCTAGAATCGTTGTTGGGCCGTCAGGTCTGCTAAATATTTATATGGTATCAAAGCCGAATAGCCTAATGGCCCAAGAAATATCTTAGGTCTTGATAATGTTTGTAGCCAACCTCCAAAACCCAAATTGCACAAGGTCAGCCTTATAAATTGATGATGGAGTTTGGGTGATATGATGTTGGTTGTTATGGAACAAGCTCATAAAATAGGATTTATCTAATTGAATTTGAGAGAGAGTTTTAGAGTCAATTATCCTACACGGATTGCACCACGATTAAGATACACTCATATATATACGCACCTGATGCCTCCTTTCAGCTGCCAAAAGTGCATCGGTAAAATCAAAAGGGCATACTGAAGGCAATTCTATACCTCCAAGGTTGACACAATTCACATTACCTCAAATAAGGAGCTTCATAAGTGATGGAAAAATTCTTGGAAAAGGTGGATTCGGCACTGTCTACCTTGGGCGCATGGATGGAATGGATGTTGCCATTAAAATGCTTCATCGATGTCCCGAAGAAGAGCTGAAAATTTTCAGATCAGAGGTATGATTAATAGACTGAAAGGGATGAAATGTTCATCCCCAATAATGTTTTCCATTTTATCAATGTCCCCCTTTAATTCATGATTGGTAAAATTGCATAGGTTAAGCATGCATAAAAGGGAAAACCTTATCTTGTTTGGCTATTTATGGACGCGCAGGTGAAAATTTTAGCTACTGTTTATCACAAAAACTTGACAAGAATATTTGGCTACTGCGATGAGGGAACAGATAAGGCCATTGTATTGGAGTTGATGGAAAATGGGAGCCTCAAGCACCATCTATCAGGTAAGACTTAAAGATACACGAACAAAAACTTGAAACTTCACGGTGGGCATAGGGGGCTGGATTCGTGAACCGGTAGTATGCTTGATAGGATATAGCTAAGTTTTTGCCTTGAGCATGGTATACAGGTTGTAAATGCATTGTGCAAATTTTTAAAATCAATATATTTTGCCTTACCAAAAAAGAGTTGAAGATACACTCATGCTACATTTTAATAGTTATATATCTTATGAATTTCTCTCCTCAAGTCCTGAGTTAAAGATACACTCATGCTACATTGTGAACATGGAGTAATGCTACATGTACAAAAAACCTAATATTTATCTACCCTTTTGACCATGTTTCCTTCGAGAAGAAAATCCTCAAGTCTTGAGCTGGGAAAGAAGAATTGCTATAATCCTCGGCGCTGCAGAAGGTCTGATAAATTTTTTATCCCAATTCTTTGTTATTTTCCCCACTAATAATCATTTTCTAATTTAGTTTTTGGTTACTACAGGCCTCGAGTATTTGCATCATGGTTGTAATCCTCCCATTATTCATAGGGATATTAAGCCAGAAAATATTTTGTTGACCAAAGAATATGAAGCCAAATTAGCAGATTTTGGCCTCTCAAAAATCTTCGCCAACAGTTCGATCTCCAGCACCATCGTTGGTACATTAGGGTATTTGGATTCCCGGTAAGTATCCCTGTGGCTGTGAATGTCCCATACGGGTTTGAGAAAATAAAATAAACCAACTTATAAGAAAATTGAATCTACAACCAACTACCTTAGTCTCAATGTTATATTGAGAATAATATAATTCTTCATATAAGTTAGCACACATGACCCGAGCCCAGATAGGGGATCAGTTTTCTACATTTGCCGCAGAACATTCTTGGTTGTGAACAAGTTTAAATAAATAAAGAAACAGATACATGCGTCCATAGTTGTATCAATGAAATTTGTGCTGCACAGGTACGACGAGCAAACCATGCTTCCGGAGAAGAGAGATGTCTTTAGCTTTGGTGTGGTAATGCTGGTCGTCGTCACCGGTGTATCTGCTATCAGAAAAGATTCTACTCACATTACTCAGTGGGTGCGTTCCAAGATTTTAACTGGGGATATTGAAGGTGTTGTAGATCCTCGTTTGGATGGAATATATGATATGAATGCAGCATGGAAGGTAGTGGAATTGGCAATGGCATGCGTCTCTAGTGATTCTTCTAAGAGGCCAAGCATGAAATACGTCGTGAAAGAACTCCAACAATGTCTTCCTGATGCAGGGATCAGTTATTCAAGTCAAACAACTGAATCTTCTCCCTCAGTCACGAGTAGTTTTTTAATGCCCAGATCAAGGTAACCGCCGGTTATTTGATTCAATAATAGCCAAACTGTAATGCAATTATTATGTGAGGGAATAAACTACACCCAATGTGTGTTGGGATTGGTTGAATTAATATGTACTAGTCCATTGGATCAACTTGGCCTGAATGTGTGTGATTGTATGAGGTCCATGGTTCGAATCTCGGTATGACTTCAGACTTTCATTGTATGAAAAAAAATATGTACTCGTCCAGGTGTATATATGTATATATGTGTGTTGCAATTGAATCATCTTAGGTCCCTTTGGTGGCAAATATTTTTTTTCACATTGAGTGTTTTATTTTTTTAATTTAAACCTCCAGGTCGAGTTTGCACAAGAAATGGAGAGCTTATCTAAACCATGTCCTTTCATTGGAGGTTGTTGAAGATCATGTGCATCCGCCGCTGGCTCCATACACTGGTGGATTTATTGAGGCCCGCTATGCACTACGACCCTCGAGGTGTGACTTTTACACGCCCTGGGGGGCCACCACGTGGGAATAATGAAAATAGGCAAAAATGCACTTTTACCATTACCTCAGCACCCGAAAATGCACTTTCACCATTAATAGGCGAAAATAGGCCCATTAACCTCCTTCGCGCATCCCGAGAGGCTTATCTCCACCATTACCACTGCACCAAATGCACTTTCATAATATTTTTGTACACATTAAATATATAATATATATACATTACCCTAAAACTTACAAATAATACAATATATAAAATTAAAAATCTATGGTATAAACACTAAAGACTAAATGGTATGAACCCTAAACTTATATAAACTGTAAAAATTAATAATTTACAAATTTATATTTTTTAGAATTAATATTACGGTGATTTCGCCAACGTAAAAATCTAAAACCATATCCTATAAACCCATAGGTTAAATGTTATGAACCATAAACCTCTATAAACCATAAAAATGAATAAATCATGCAAATTTATATTTTTTATAATTAATATTACGGCAACAAAGTTGCCGTAAAATTCTAAAACCCTATCATATAAACACGAATGGCTAAATGCAATAAACCCTCGTGCTAAATGAAGTAAACCCTAGGTCTAATTGCAATAAACATAAGGCTAAATGCAACAAACATAGGGCTAAATGCAATAAAAATAAAGCTAAATGCAATAAATACAATATAATTATAAATTCACGTCCCGCCATCACCAATAAACCACCTATTATGGGTAATCATCAGATCTTTGACTTCCAATAATCTCTTCCAGGTATGAGAGTCAAGAGGTTTAGCAGAGAAATTAGGATGCCCTGGCCTTTTTCCGTATTTCAGAGTTATGAGTTCTGCCCAGGGAGAGGAGCACTGCGTATATTGCCACCAAAGTTTCATAGCAGCAGCCTTACTAATATCCTGTAAGCACCGAACCCCTAGACCTCCCTCTGTAAGTGGAAGACAGATTTGCTTCCAGGAAACACAATTAAATTTTTGCTTGTGATTAGCTGATCCCCAAAGAAAATTGGCGACTCCATTTTTTGGATTATCTGCTTGCTCGGGGCCATGACAATAAACTGATATATCGGCAAGATGGTCAGCACATGCTGGATTAAAATCAACCTACCCTAATGCTTAAGTAGCTTGTGCCCCAGTTTTCCAATTTATTTTTCGTTTTCAGCAAAATGGAAGAGAATATGGATGACTTTTTCTGACCTTGATACAAGGGTATACCTAGGTATACATGAGGGAAAGCAGTGTGAGTGAGCCCCGTCTATTCAGCTATTTTTGCTGTTTTCTCGGTTGAGGCTTTTTTTGAGATGAAAAAGTTACTTTTGTGGATGTGAACTTTCTGACCTGACATTGATTCATACTCGTGCTACAAAGAAAATACCTCTTTGAGTGCTTCCTGTGTCCCCTTAGTAAATAACATCAGATCGTCCGCAAATTCGATATGCGAGATACTTGGACATCCTCGGGGAGTCTTGTAATAACACCATGCTTTTTCTGTGATTAGGAAGTTTAAACCCCGACTGAGGGCTTCAGCAGCTATAACAAACAACGCTGGAGACAATGGATCACCCTTACGAACACCCTGGGAGGAAGGAAAAAATCCATGTATCTGCCCGTTCCAAAGAATGGAAAACCAATTGTTGGAGAGAAACCTACAGATCATGTCTATACAGTGCTATGAGAATCCAAAGGCCCGGAGTGTCCTGACTAGATGGATCCAAGTGACACGGTCGAAAGCTTTTGCCATATCCAATTTAATCGCCACATTGAAACTTCCTTGCTTCCGGTCAAGTGAATGCAAGAGTTCTAGCGCTAACATTGTATTATCCGAGATAAATCTCCCCATCACAAACCCACTCTAATTTGGCAAAATAACAGAAGGCAGAATCTCCGAAATCCTGGTTGCCAAAATCTTGGATATAACCTTCCCAACAAAATTACATAGGCTAATTGGTCGAAGGTCTGAAATACTCTTCAGCGCAGAGGTTTTTGGAATCAGGCGAAGCAACGTTGAAGTAATAGCTCGTGGCAAGACATGCCCAGCAAAAAAGAAATGCACCACTCTTATTAGTTCAGTAGAAATAATATCCCGACAGTGCTGAAAGAAATAGCCAGAGAACCCATCCGGACCTGGTGAACATTCTCCATTCATAGAAAAGACAACAAGTTTAACTTCTTCCTTGCATGGCCACAAGGATAATCGTTGATTCATTTCTGGAGTAATCAATCAAGGAATAGCACCCATAAGTCGAGAAGACACTGTAATCTCTTTAGCTTGCATCAAGTGAGAATAGTGGGCAATCAGCAGGTCAGGCAAATCAAACATTTGGACAATACTACCATCAGATGCTGGAAAAGAAAACTTGCAATTTTGTTGCCTTCGTATATTGACAATGCGATGGAAATAGGAGGTGTAACTATCGCCCTCCTTGAGCCATTTAGTTTGTGCTTTCTCTTTCCATTGGATTTCTTTCTCCAGGAGACACTGCTCATATTTTTCCAGAGCTTCAATATATTTCTGAGAATCAGCTCGTGTGAGATCACTAGGTAATTCCAATTGTCTCAAAGCTTCTTCAGATTTTTTGAGGTTTTCAGACACTCGTCCATAAACACTTCTGTTCCATACCCTCAGAACTGTACGAAGCCTTTTTTGTTTGTCACAAAATAACTGAGCTGGATCTGTCTCTATAATATCTAATCCCAGATTTTACGAACCACTGCCATGAAATCTGGATGGGAGAACCAGAACCAATATCTGTGGACTTGGAATCGCCCTGAAACCGTTTTGGAGGTGAAAGCATATCAATTAACATCGGAGAGTGGTCAGACGTTCCTCTATGTAGGTGAGAAACCTGGACAGCAGAAGCTTCAAGCTCCCAACTCTCTGAAAGAAGCACTCGATCTAGTCTTTTCAGTATTTTTTCTTTCCCCCTGCGCTTATTGCACCATTTAAATGAATTCCCTATAAAACCAGCATCTGATAGACAATTGTCTTGAATCGCACCAATAAAATCAGAGATAGGCCCTAAACTGACAGGTCATCCTCCTTTCTTTTCCTCAGCTGAGGTGAACACGTTGAAGTCACCCCCAAGTAATAGAGGGTCAGAAATTGCATGACAAACGCTTCTCATTTTTTGCCATAAGTATTTGCGCTCATTACGATTGCAGCTTGCATAGACTCTACCGACATAATATTGCATAGCCGAATTTCCAAAGATTACTATCATCACGAGGAGTTGAGGAGAATCTATAAAGATAGAGCAGGTCAAAGGAGCTTTCCATAGCATCCAGATTACCCGTGCAGTTTGCTACTCCACCAGCAAATTTTAATTTCTTATGAAGGAATTGAATTTTCTCCGGCCCAATTTTTGGCTCAAGAAGTACAAAAAAATCCAAATTATGAAAACTAACCAAGCGAATAAGTCTTTGTTGGGAAGGAATATTTCCATCCCCTCTAATATTCCAGATAACCCCTTTAGTCGTATAAATGTTTTTTAGAGCGCGACCGAGTTGTGTAACCTTGCACCTTAGGAATAGGAGATCATAACAATAAGGCAGAATTTTTCATCATTTTCCTCACAGCCAAAGATGAGTTCTCCTCAATAGATAACTCTCTCAAAATACATTGCTCAGAATAATTTTCCTCATCTGAAACATCTCCGTCTTCAGTTAACTTTGAGTGTTCAAAATTAATACCCAGTTCAGAGCCACTCCCCCCGTTATCACAAGAAGGTAGTGTGTTTGAGGGCACAATTTTTAAGTCCACAACAAGTTGGCATCTAGATAAATCCATAGGTTTGTAATAGGAAAGAGCATCTGGATTTACTGATGTGATAACTCTTTAGAGAGAGAGGTTGTCATATCCTTTTCTCCAAACGAGTCAGTCAGAGCCAAATTGAAGGAGACTTGCTTTTTCTGCTCAGGAAGTAGCAATGCTGCTGTTTTTCCCCATGCGGCATACACACTATCGCACCATCAACAGTCGAGTTTTCCCCTGACAACTTGCCGTCACCCATGTCAACCAGATTGGAGTGTTCTTTAGATGTAAGTCCATAATCTCCATAGATAAGATCAAATTCAACTATATGCCTAGCCAATGAAGATATATGAGACATAACTGGGTGTTTACCTGGCTCCTGGGACCAGACTAGCGTCTGCTGATCCAAAATATTAGTTTTTTTCCTTATCCGCCTGATTTTGCAAATTTTGCAGATGTCCATCGATATCAGAGAAGACAGGGGCGTGGTCAGCCACAAATGCAACGTACTTCATCTGATCCCCACCTGAGAAAACATCAGACCGCAAAACATTGGAAGGTTCTCCAGAAGAATTAGAAGTCCCCACAATTTGTTCACAGTCTATTCGTGCATCAAAATGTTCAGTGCAGGCAACGACTTGAGGGAGAAGATTTATTCGTGCTTCAGGCTCACTGTAACAGACAGGCTTCTCCCCAATTTCTGCAATGCTAAACACAATTTCTTTACCCTTCAGAGAGGACTTAGTGTCCTCCACAGATAAATTGGGAATCAGAGTCCCAGTTGCATCACATTCTTCAGCTGATAATTCCTGAAACGAGTTTGACAGAGGCACCTCCGAACGAACTTGTCTGGTGAGGTCTATCACTCCCTTTAGCGACTTATCCACAGGCTTATACTCCGTCTTCTTCTTTCCTTTCTTCTGATCAACTGTAGGTTTACGCAGATGTTGAAGGGCATCAAAATTTGAGATCCCTTCTTTTGGCAGAAACTCAGTTTTAACCAAATTAGGATGCAACATCTTACAATTCTCGTGAACATGCCCCTTACGCATACAATGGCTACAATAAGCCGGAAAAGACTCGTACTCTATAGGCTGCCAGAAAGAAGCCTTCCCCATAACCACCCAGACTCTCTTAAGAGGAGCTTTGAGCATATCTATTTTCACACATACTCGTGCTTCACTTGGACGGGAAAGATCCATTGTAGATTGGTTGGCCATAAGAGGCTTGCCCAATATTCTAGCTATATCGAAATTTTTTCTTGCTTATATAACAAAACGGGTAGATTCGGCAGAGAGATCCATACCAGAGCAATATGAGGTTCTGTGTCATTGGGAAAGTATGGTGTCCAGCTGAACACTCGCATAGCATAGCCTCCAATATTCTAGACCTCACGCAGCAGGATCTGATTTTTGTCTTCTGCACTTCCAAATCGTATGAGGATATGTTTGTAATCCAGCAATCCAGTAGTGAATGAGGATTTTGTTAGAAAGTACTGCTACTACAGAGCAATATTTTCTATGCATGCACTGATCTACGCTTGTCTTAAGCTTGTTGGACAATCTCCTTTCGTCTCAAGAATGTTAAACAATGTTGCTATGAAACATGCAACTTGTCATGAGATTGCTAGTACCTGCACCGAATAGAGACAAATAGTTTCCAAAGAATAACAGTTAAGATTGCAGAAAAATAAAGGGTTACCCTGAGGCCTGTGAAACACAGTTTCCTTAAGAAGAATTCGTCCTCTCCTCGGTGCCTTGAGATCTTGGACGTTTGTCTCCAGGATATAACAGAGTACGAATAGCTAGGCCCGACATGGCTGCACTATTCCGTCGAACTCGAACAATATCTTCCTTATATCACCAAGGACTCAAAATAAAAGGGCCCAAGAAAAACACAAAACTTGAATTCTAGACTCAATGTGATTTTGTGTGTATATCTTGTGTTGCATGTAGTAGATCATGTGTTTTACCAAATATGGGGAGGATCCTTTTATAGATGAGTAATAAGTAGTCTTCAAGAAGTAAGGACCAACTTGTGTCACTTAAAGACCACAAGTGTTTCATTATCTTCCCACTTTATTCACCTATCAATCTCCACTAACTCCAATATATTTAGTATATTGGAAGTGGAAAGCTGAAACTTTTGGGTATCAATTTTCATTCACCCAAATACAATATATAATTTCATAGCATTTTTTATTCCATCAACTACGTTGAATTCTTATGAAATATATATATATTTTCCAATAATCCCCCACATGAATGAAATTGTTCCTAAAAATAAAGACTCAAATTTTGGTGATAGATTTCTGCAGTCAATACCCGCATAGGATATGTAGGTGTTACCCCTTGAACCTTCCCTAAAAATAAAAAATTCATTTGATATATGTAGGGACAATTCTCCATTTTCACAATTATTTAAAAGTTCATTAAGACATAATTTTTTAGCCAAGTGTTGTAATCTCAAGAATTTTGTAGAGAAGAAATGAAGAAGATTGGAAGAGCGTAAAACTCTATTTCTTATTATTCTATGTAATCCTCTTTATATAGAGGTAGGAACCGGCAGGTACAGAAATCTTATCCATACAAAACTTTTCTAATCACTATATCTATAATATATATCAATAACATTCCTCGTTGATTGAACCAGTTTTCAAGGATACATACTTTTGTAATTTTGTCAAGTAGAAATCTTTCATGGTCCTCTCATAGAATTATTCAGGAATTAAGAGTATGCCAAAGTTGTCACATCAAAACCTTGCTTAGGGTTCGATACTAAAAAAACAGCTTACCTATCAAAAAAAAACTTGCTTAGGAAAAATCCTGTGGGAAAAAATCCTAAGCGAAGGAAAAAGAGTACAACTGTGCATTGTTTCTCCCCCTTAAAAGTATATTTCGGATATCTTTAGGACATCACATACAAATACTAGATACAAATTATTGACATACATTTTAGATAACGACTTCGTAAATAAATCTGCTCAATAATCAGTTGATCTGATCTGATTTTATGCGTGCAGGAAGATTACAGCAATATGCCATGTTCTATCACTTCTGATGCATCATCCACTGCGCTCGTCCCTAGAGTATCGCTTAAATTGCTGAGAATGTGCTTGATACTATACAAATTTCTTCAAGTTTGAGTAGCACTATATCTTTCAAGAAGATATACATTGGTGCACTTATGGTACTCAGATATAGTACTTCTGGTCCAAGTATCTCTTCATCGTCTTGAACAGAATAGGATGAATATTTATTGGGATATAGTGATCTTACCACCATGAGCGTAGATAAGGGATTTACATGTCCATGTGAAAGTTCTTCAGGACTTTTATTGTCGATGTCTTTGATGCACAAATATCCATTTTGAGACATGTTCAATTTGTAGTCTAAGATAAAATTGCATTTTACCAAGATCTTTCATCTCAAATTCCTCTTTTAGATGTGTTGTAGTTTGTTTGAGCTCTTTGGAAGTCCTAATAAGATTTAAATTATTTGCAACTATTAAAATACTATATATACTTTTCTTAATGAATATACATGAGCAAATTACCACATCCGACCTGATTTTAATCCACATATTTATTTTTGGAGTTTAATAGAGTAGATAT
>JAOYMZ010053001.1:0-13798 GCA_025802335.1 Pinguicula primuliflora | reverse complement strand
TCGCCGGAAATTTCTAAAACCCTATTTAGGACTACTTAACCCAAGGGGATTTATAATCCTCCGTTAAATGGTGATAATGTCGTCGGAATATCACCAAAACTTGAACATATGCAATTCAATGTATAAGTTTTCCAATGGTGCGATCAATTTCAAAAACGAATGACTAATTGAAAAAATTGTACACGCAAGGTAAAACTGACCACCAAAAAACTGACCATAGGATCTGTTCTGTTTATAACATTTAGCCTTTTGAATTTATAGGATAGAGTTTTAGATTTTTATAGATATTACTTATATATATAATGGGTATATAATTTAACAAAATACCAGCTAGCTTAGTGATAAGGATGGTGGTTGAAGTGGGTGAGAGGAGAGAGACAGGTAGTGGTAAGAGACGTGCCACAAAATTTTTGCCCCATCTACTAATTTTTGTATTGCTGGACTGGCCATGTAGCCGGATTCGGTGAATTTAGGCCTCATTGAAAAGGGCCCCTAATTGTTGCACAATTGATTGCTACGCCTACGTTTGCGTGCTCATACGGCCGGCCTCTCATTTAATGACGCGGAGAATATATTTATTAAAATATATTATAGTATCTAGTATGTATATCATGTATAGTATGTATGGAAAATAGTTGTGCCACTTGGTAACAGATCTTATGGACGACGCCTTCTTTGGTAATCGTTGGGCAGTATTCTATACATTGATGTTAAGGATTGAAATACTTCTTTCAAATCAATTTATCCAAATCAGACTTGTGATGAAACCAAAGATGATACAAAACCCTCGAGTTGGACTAAATGCGGACCAGAACTCAGAGTTTGTGGCACTTTTTACTGAGGCAGAAATTAAAACCGTAGTATGGATTGTAATGGAAGCAGAAGTCCAGGTCCGGATGGCCTGAATTTCCACTTCATAAAGCATTTCTGGGATCTATTAAAAGGAGACTTTATAAACTTTCTCTTAGAGTTCTACCAAACATGGAAGATTACTAAAGGTATGAATGCATCATTCATTACACTGGTGTCTAAGGTTGACAGGTCGACTCTTCCTGATCAGTTCAGGCCTATTTCTGTCATCAACTGTGCTTATAAGATACTTTCAAAGATATTGGCTGCTAGACTCAAAAAAGTACTACCTACTTTAATTTCTAAACGGCACACTGGCTTTTTTAAAGGCCGTAGTATTACTGATAATGTGGTGTGTGCAAATGAAGCTATTGACACAGCAAGGAAAACTGGGCATAGGTTGGTCATGGTTAAAATCGATTTTCAGAAGTCCTTTGACTCAATCGATTGGGATTTTCTTTTGGACATAGTGAGGAAAATGGAATTCTGTGACGTACTTCTATGGTGGATTAAAGAATGCATCTCTAGTCCTACTATTTCAGTCCTAGTAAATGGAAGTCAAACTCGAGAATTTAAACCTCAAAGAGGATTAAGACAGGGGGACCCCTTATCCCCTTCCTATTTCTTATTGCTGCAGAGGCATCAGGCATTAGAATGGATCCTAAGAGCAGCTTATAGAATAGGAAGTTACAAAGGCTTTTCAATTGGAGAAGTTACCTTGAGGCAACTTCAATATGCAGATTATACATTACTTTTCAGTGATCGAACACTAACTGATATACAAGGGATAAATCTGTCTCTAATCTGCCTAGAAATGATCGGTGGTCTAAAAATAAATTATCAAAAGACTAGAATTTTTGGCATCAATGTTCTTGAACAGGAGCTAGCTTCCTTTACTAGGGAATTGAGATGCAATATTGGAACAGTCCCTTTCCAATACCTTGGCCTCCCAATTGGTGAAGACATTACTAAGTGCAAACTTTGGAAACCTACACTTGATAGAATGGAAAAAAAGCTCTCAAGTTGGGATCTACACTACTTAACTTTTGGAGGTCAAATGATCCTCCTGAAATCTGTGATCACCAGCATCCGAGTTTATCTTATGTCTGTGTACAAAGCTCCTAAAATGGTGATAAAATAGATGGTACAGTTAGAAAAGAAATTTCTGAGGGGAAGTGGGACTAATACTCAACGGAAAATTGCTTGGATATCTTAGATGGATTTATGCCTAAGTATAGAAGATGGAGGACTGGGATTTAAGCATTTAGAGGAATTCAACATGGCTCTACTAGAAAAACGGGGCTGGAGATTACTTCAAAACCAAGACAATTTGTTATGGAAAGAACTTCTTGAAAGTAAATTTAGGGGTGAGCATTCGGGATTCAGGTTCGGGATTCGCCGAATTCCAATCCCGTCCCATTTTGATTCGGGCCCAAAATTTTGGGCCCGATCCCGTCCCGAAGTCCGAAGTCCCGAACAAGTTCGGGACATTGGTTATCGGGACGGCCCGAGGCCCGAATTAAAAAAAATAACGTTTATTTTTTTATTGTACAACTTGAAAACAACCCTAAATCTTGATTCAATTTAATCATAAAAAAATTATTTCCTTGAATTCCAATCAATAAATTAAGACATAAATTAAAACAAATTTTCTGGATTTAAATAACCAATTTCCTGAAATGCAAAATCAGAGAACCAAACTAACATAATCCACAGAGAGAAGAAATCACGAAAAACTAAAGCAAACCGAGAGTACCCAAAAAGTATTTCTAACTATATTTTTAAAATAGGTTAGAAAGATATTTCCCTTATATTTCTAACTATTTTTTTATATTTTATTATTTTTAGTTCGGATTTCGGGCCTGTCCCGTTTAAAATGGGACAGATCCGATCCTGTCCCGAACTAGATTCGGGATCTATTTTTAGGCCCGAACCCGTCCCAAACTCCTTTCGGGCTTCGGGCCTGGCGGGCCTCGAGATAATCCCGAGGCCCGAAGGCCATTTGCCCACCCCTAGTAAATATGGGAACTTCTATAGATCAAATTTACTTTGAAAGCATACAGTAAGATCTAAGAACATATTCTACTTGGTAGAGAACAATCCTGAGCCTGATAAGAAATGTTGAATGGTTCAGGAAAAATACGTCTAGAATTGTGGGGGATGGACATGACACTTATTTTTGGGAAGATCTGTGGACTGTGGGACATATACTATGCGATCTGTTCCCTGCAATCTACTTAAGAGCAGCAGATAAGTTTATTATGATTGCTCAAAATTTTAAAAGGGATGATTCTACTTGGATATGAGCATGGACAGAAAGTAACTATTTCCCTCCAGTAGATCTAAAACAGATCCTGGGTGGAAATATAGAAGAACTAGTACGGAATCATGAAGCTACTGATAAGTGGATATGGAAAGCTGATAACACAAGTACATACTCAGTTAAAACTGCTTATCGGGAAATATGGATTACCTTAAGGAATAGAAAGACAAACTTCAGTCTCTTCTCCATTGTCTGGCGAAGTCTAGCCCCTCTGAAGGAAATTGCATTCAGCTATCGGTTATTCCTGGACAGAATACCGACATTAGGCAACTTATATGCAAGAGGAATCCTAGGAATTGAATTGGATTGTAAAATGTGCAACCAAGCAAATGAATCAGCAGCTCACCTATTCGTCCACTGAACGGAGGTATCTATGATCTGGAAGCAGATTTACAATTGACTGGGTTGTAGCTATACAATCCAATATTTAGACCCCTGGCCAAACTTTGAAAAACATTGGCAACGGAATTCTGTGCAAAGCGAAACGAATACCTAGATTACGGTATGGATCACGACGGCTTGGCAAATCTGGAATGTAAGGAATCAGGTGATATTTGAATATTGCGAATTCAGGCCTGAGGTAGTGGTCGAAAAGGTGAAAAGGAAAGTGTGGGAGGTATTTTGGAAAAATGGCAAACTGCAAGCTTATACTTTCATAGATTTCGCTCGAAATCCAAAATGTTGCTTAAAGCTTTCGCTGGTGGATTAACAGAAAGGGGCGATCGAAGTGTGTTCGACGGAGAATCCGAGGAAGAACCCCAAAATGTTGGTTGAAGAAGAAGACTGGAGAATCGGTCTTTGGGAAGTAACGAGGCTTTTTTGGGTCCGGATAAGTAGGCTTTCGGACTGTAAATAATTGTACATATACTTTATTTTTTTAATATAAAATTATGATTTGCTTTGCTAAAAAAAGTATTCTATACATGCTACGTAAAATAAAATGCACCCTTGGAGATTGAAAAGGGCAACGGTCAATGACAAACCTAGTTGCTCTTCCGATCACTCATTTCACATGGTAAAGGGTACGCATATGGGATTTTTGCAAACAGTCTGTATGAATCAGGTCGTCTTATACACGGGGCGGATTCAAGATTTGACTATCGGAAGTGCTCATTTGATGTATAGATACCGGCTCTCCCCACAACTGGGACCGATGTACCGGTACCGGTTCGACCCAGTGTCGGTACCAGTACCGATATCAGTACACATTTTCGGTTCCGGCAGGTGGTACCATTTAAGGTTTAGGTTGAGTTTGTTTCTCTATAACCATATGTTTAATGAGTTTTAATTTTCTTTGGCGGCAGAGCCGCCAAAACAAAATTTTATAACTGATTTCGTGAAGATGTAGACATTATGATTTCAAAAAATGTTAGCAGATTTTTTTCGCCTATCGAAAGTAGCCAAAAAATATTTATAATGTCAAATAAAAAATTCTTTGAATAAATATATATAATTGCATAATTAATTAATTACAAAATTGACTTCCAAACTAAATTATTATTTTGTCAATATATATTCTAAGTTGATTTAATTAATAAATTAATTATAGCTAATGAAAAAAAATTAAGTTATATGAATCAAAAATTCAAAATTGCATTTCGGGGAATTGAACTTAAGACTGCAATCTTGTTGTTTTTATTTGGTAAATATATGTATATATCCGTGTAGGGGCTGGGGGGCTTGGACCCTCCAAGCCCCAACATGTATCCGCCGATGCTTATACACACACCCTCTCTCATGATTTATCAAGCAATTACCGAAAATTGTTGGAATCAATCATATTAGACAAAAAAAATTCTGTATAATATTACTCTTTTGGACTGGAGAGCAATGTAGATAATGTAAGTTAAGTGCCTTATCTCCTAAACAAAAAGTAATGTAATGTAAATTAGTAGACTATTGGATAGAAACATTTTGCATGCTTATAGAAGAGCCTCCGATTTTAAAAAATATGAGATGTTATTTAATCCTAGCCAAAAGATAGGATCAAATGAATTTGGAATCAAGTTGGAAGAGCAGTGCAACTAGGGGTGGGCGTTCGGGATTCGGGATCGGGATTCACCAAATCTCGATCCGGTCCCGTTTTTATTCGGGCCCAAAATTTTGGGCTTGATCCCGTCCCGAAGTCTGAAATCTCGAATAAGTTCGGGACTTCGATCATCGGGACGGCCCAATGCCCAAATTAAAAAAAATTAATGTTTATTTTTTTGTTGCACAACTTGAAAACAAACCTAAGTCTTGATTCAAACTCCTTAAAGTGATTTCCAACTCGGACTGCATATAAAATAAGACATAACATAATCAAATTTCAATTATTTCCAACTCTTACTAAAAATATAGTTCGGTACCAGGAAATAATAAAACAAATTCAAAATAACTTTGTTCAACAAATAGATTCAAAATGACCAGTGTAAAGTTTTCCCAGGAAGTAAATAAGTAATAAAAGATAACATCATCAAAATCCCCTCCTAACTCCTACCAGTAGCAACACGTGTAGTAGGCAAAGTTCAACAAACAAATTCAATTTAAGGAGTAAACCATAAATTCAACAACAAAAACAAACTTTATAGCAGGCAAAGTTCAACAAACAAATTCAATTTAAAGAGTAAACTATAAATTCCTACCAGTACAATGCGTGTAGCAAACAAAATTTTGTGTATAGCAGGCAAAACTCAACAAACAAACTCATCTACCTAACCCCCCAAATCCCACCTTTAAGGCGTAAACCACTTACCATAGATCTTTCTTTCCTAGCTTTCTCTTGCTGGAAAAATCTTTGCCCTATCTCCCTCTTGCTTCCTCGTCTTCCCTTTTTCTCCGTTGAATATCCTTACTTACATTCCTCTTTGACGGCGATGAAAATGTAGGTTATAAAGCTATTTTCCTTATATTTCTAAATTTTTTAAAAATATTTAATTATTTTTAGTTCGGGCTTTGGGATTGTCCCATTTAAAATGGGACAGACCTGATCCCGTCCCGAACTAGGTTCGGGACCTATTTTTAGGGCCTGAACCCGTCCCGAACTCCTTTTTTTTCGGGATTCAGAATTTGAGCTTCGGGCTTGCCGGGCCTCAGGATACCCCTAAGTGCAACAGCTTCTTAAATGCAATTTTAAACTATTGTTTGCTAGTTGACACAAATAACTTGCCAAATATGTGAGCTTGTCTTGATTTTTTTTGATAACGTATGGAAACTCATCGAGACTGTTAAATTTGATGTCCTGCTGCAATATGATGTAAACTATTGTAGGAGGTAAACCACACTTGAAAAGTTACATGTAGCATGAATTATATCGTTGAGGAAATTTGAATCTATGACTTGTTAGTTTAGTTGTCCGTCTAAGACCAATGGGCTGCCACCTCTTTAAGGCATGTGTTGTTTTTTTAGCAAAGCAAAACGTACGTGTTGTTATTTTAGTGTTGCAATGAGCCACAAGTTTTTTTCTCAACAATGACACAACATATATATGTTGTCACGATCGTGAAGATCGGCTCGTCTGGTCCATAGGTTTGCTTAATATTTTTGTGAATTTATCAATAAGATATGAAAAGGCCGATTACCTACCTTTTCGCAAGTTTTTCCACCCAAACCCATTAATAGGACATGAAAAGGCCGGGCACCTTCATTTTCGCAATTTTGTCCACTCATTAATAGGAGAAAAGGCAAAACACGTGTCCATAGATTATATTTATAATTTGATTTGTTTCGCCATCATATAATATTAATTTGTAGAGTTTGGCCTGATTTGCCATATATCCGCATGAAAACTTCACAATTCAAGTATTCTTTTTTTTCAATACAAGGGAGGTAATATGCCGATCGGGGTGTAGACAGAAAATAACTCCTTCAAGAGGGCTTGAAGCTCACTGGATGCATATTGTCCAAAGAAGCAGCTGTAGAAATCTGTTGAGCTAGAGTTTCTTGACGCCCAGAATGGGGAGCCCTCGGCCCCAACGGTAGCCTGATCAACACTGATACCTCTAGAAAAGAACACAAATTAAGAAAAGGATTGTGTGCTGTGGTTTAAAAATAATATAAGGCATCACCCGGACCCACAACATCACCACAGTCTCACTCACATTCTTAAATATTGAGCCCCCCACACACCAAATATGTGTGTGTGCTCACACGTGGTGTGAGCGGATATGTGAAAAGTGAGATGCCTTATAGTGGGATTATGTGGTCCCATGTTGTGATATATAGATATAGTGGCCAAACTTGGTCATTCTCCTTACCATAGAATTTTTTTTATAATACAAGCCGAAACCAAAATAGGAAAACAACAGTATTTTTTTTTTGATCGGTAAGATTTACTTTTATTAAATAACTCCAATTTGCCAAATGTGGCCAAATTGGTTTCAAAGGGGCTACAGTTTACATTCGGATTTTCCCATCTTAACTCAGATTCATCTCCAGGAGGTCGTCTTCTTCACGAAATTCTCCAATTGCCACCAGCATCACCGTTAGATAATGCAGAACTCTGGGGCTCTACACCAGTCTTCGAAAGCAATTCCGGGTAAGAGCTGTTTGTTGACCTTTAGACACCACCAGATTTGCAATCATATCTCGTCAAAAATAGCTTCAATCGGCTTGTCCTTGTTTTCATAGAGCTTCAAATTTCTCAATTTCCAGATGTGCCATGTTATTTGCTGCCATAGTGAGTTCCAAACTTGCTTCTTCCACGGAGGCATAAGTCAAAATTGGTCGAGGAGGGTCGAACCGACAAATTGCATAAAGCCAAAATTGAAAATAAATTTAGTAAATCATTTCATGTGAACTTATCCCTATAAAAAAAATTGTCCCTAAACTTAAACCCTATAACATGTGAAATACTTGGATGACAACAATGCTGAACTGATCCTCAAGCGACTGAATACCATATGAATTGATTCGTATAAGCTGAGAGCTAATCTGCCAAGGTATCAAAAATCTGAAAGGGCACCAACAGCTGTACTTGCAAGAGAACGGCCAAAGTCACACATGATTAGATATGCGGCTAACAGAACAGAGGTGAGTTATAGAAATACATTATCTAATGTAAATGCAGCCTCATCAAGCAAATACCCTCCACCTATGGTCAAGAATATACCACAACGAAAGGACAATGCAACAGTGATCAACAAAGTGGTTAGTCAGCCTCAAGTGCAGAATAAAACAAGTCCGCGCCAAGAAATTCTCCAGACTTAGTTTTCAAGACATGTGCTAAGGACACAAGATGGTTAAGATGCAGCAAAATTTGTCAGCTGAAGAAAGGAGTAACGTGGAATGATGTGCATAGAAATTTATTACGAGGAGGGTACAAGAATCTAATGGTCAGTGTAATCGGACCTGACAACTGGATGAGGTGGTTGAAAAAATGGGTCATCAATGCGGAAGAATGGACTGATCAACCAATCAATGCGGAGAGAACGTGTTGGATAAAGATTTATAGGTTATCGTTCCCGTGCTAGACTGAACAGATTCTTGGGCAGGTTGGAAAAAAAATTGGCAAGGTGATAAAAATTGATGAGGTTACCACCGGGAAAGTATATTTGGAAGCTGCTCAGATGCTAATCAGGACTCACACACACAAGAAGGTGGAGGGAATACTATGGGTGGTGGTAGATGGACTAGAATATGAATTGCAGGTTTGCGAAGTGGAGAAAAGAAGATTTCAAGCAGACACACATGATGAACTGAATTTCGAGGTCCAATCTGCTGAAAGTTATGAAAATCACGAGTTTTCTGCTTTTTGCATGCCTATTCATGGAAATGAATCTCTGGAAAGTGAAGATGAAATGAATGACAGGAGATATATAACCCCAGGATTAGAAGAAGGTGAAATTCAAAACAAGCAACTGTATAACAGCTTAACAAAAACTCAACGGAATGAGGCAAATGGAAAAAAGGATAGACAAAATAATAGCAATGATGGGAAATGTATCAACATCACTATTGAGGTAAATGAGTCGGATGAAGACACACATAGTCAAGACACGGGAAGCCCAATACTAAATGAGAAATTCTGAAATCCTGAGCATGTACACAGTAACATTGAGGAATTGGAAAATGGATTAAAAATGGCTTTGGGATTGAAAATGGCAGGAGACAATACAGAAGATGTCATGAATGATGGGAGAAAGGATGGTAACGGTAATGATAAGCATGACAATTCAAAGGAAAGTGAGGTTGCAGTGCAAAATGGCCGAATATTCATTGAGACAACATCAGCAATAAGTGTGCAAGAGGTGCCTGAAACTCCAGTGTCTCAACAACAGATGAATCCAGTGAATGAAGCTCTTGAAGTGCAGCTGTACCAGGATAAGCTATACCATGAACTGTGGATGCTCATTATAAACTGCCAAAAGGAAGAATATGTGGACAAATTAGCAAATGAGACAACGCAGGATAAAGAACAGGAGGCCAGTTCGTATAGAAATAACACTGGAGACAAGAGCGAGCCACATAGGAAAAAAACAAGTAAGACGTCCAAGAAGAAGAAACAGGAAAGGAAAAAGACAAAACAGAAAGAACAAAATGAAAGAATAAGAGAAGAATGCAATGAGAACATGATTAGAGAAAAGGATTTGTCTTCCAACTGTGGAGTCAATCAAGAAGAAGCTGGGAGAAATTCCAACTCAGTAATAGATAGTGGCATATGGCATCGAATTCCAGAAACATTAGAAACAAAGCTATGGACATATTACAGACAGGAAAAAATCTAGGTCTGCTTATGAAGGAGTCTGATGAACAGACTGTGGGAAGACTGATTCAGATGGAGGAACAAGATATTAGCAGGAAGTGTCTAAAGTAAAGCACAACCAAAAGAAAATCAGGTGAGAAGTCTGGTGCAAAGCAGATTCTCACGCTGAATGCAAGAGGAATTTGTAAAAGAAGGAGAAGACAAACTATAAAGGAGATCATATAGAAACATAGAATTGATTTTATAAGCATTCAGGAAACAAAGAAGGATAATATTGATAAAAGACTAGTGGCGAGTATATGGCCAAATGATGAGTTTGATTGGGTCTTCTCAGGATCAAATGGAAGATCAGGGGGACTGCTTAGTATTTGGAATAAAGAAAAATTCAAGAAAATGAGCATGTGGGGTAATGATGATTATATAGGGGTTTCTGGCCACTGGAATGCGGAAGAAGGCATGAGTCACATGGTCAATGTTTATAGACCGGCAGATTTATCAAAAAAGAAAATGCAATGGAAAAATTTGAAGGAGAGCTTACATGATAAGATGACTGATAAATGCTGCATTATGGGGGGTTTTAACGCAGTTTTGAACACTTCATAAAGGAAAGGCACTGGAAATGGATCCTGTCTGGTAGAAATAAGATGCTTTCAACAACTTGTGTGCGATTTACAATTGGTTGATCTGCCAATGACTCAT
Source organism: Pinguicula primuliflora (assembly GCA_025802335.1). Lineage (NCBI taxonomy): Eukaryota > Viridiplantae > Streptophyta > Magnoliopsida > Lamiales > Lentibulariaceae > Pinguicula > Pinguicula primuliflora. The sequence goes on along the minus strand of JAOYMZ010053001.1, from coordinate 3,245 downwards.
AGAAAATACACTTGGTACCTATCCTCTCTAAGAGCAATGAGCAGAATTGATAGATTTTTGGTGAATGAGCAATGGCTAGGACAGAATAATTGGGCACAGGCTGGGTTGGAGAAAACTGTGGTTGATCACTGTCCGGTAAAGCTGGGAGTAGAGATCAAGAATTGGGGACCTAAAAGTATGAAAGTTATGGACAATTGGTTGGAGTTAGAAGAATACAATGAATTGGTAGAGTTCACATGGTCCAACATGCAAGTTGAAGGGTATAAAAGTTTTGTTTTGAAGAAAAAAATAAAAGAACTGCAAAAGGCCATTATCCAATGGAACAAAATTAGAGTAGAGAAAGGAACCACAGAGTTCAAACAGTTGCAAAAGAAAATGGAGGAGTATGAACGAATGGTAGAAATAAACAGTGAGGAACTACCATCAACTGCAGAATTATTGGAGGTAAAAGAAAAACTCAAATCCGTGGAGATGAGGGAAGAGTGTGAGTTGAAGCAAAAATCTAGAGACAGATGGATGAAGATGGGTGATGCAAACACAGCCTACTATCACAGAATAGTTCAAACCAGAAAAAAGGTGAACACTATTAATGGAGTTATGCACAATGGTGTCTGGATAGAAGAGGTTCAAGTTGTCAAAGAGTGTTTTAGGAAGCACTTTCAATGTAGATTCACGGAAGAAAACAACACAAGACCTACACTAAGCTCAATGACTGGGCCAAAACTATCTGAAACATCAAGGTAATTACTAACAGAGAGATTTGAAAAGTTTGAAATCAGGGAAGCCATAGAAAGATGTGGAAGCTACAAAAGCCCAGGGCCTGATGGGATCAATTTCAATTTTGTGAAGCATCACCTCTTGGAAGATGACATTCATGCAATGATTGAGGAATTTCATGAGATGAGCACAATTGTAAAAGGAGGAAACATGGCAATCATCTTCTTGCTAGCAAAGAAATCATGCCCGCAGATGGTGGATCACTATCGTCCAATCACACTCATCAATGCATGATACAAAATACTGTCTAAACTATTGGAAGGGAGACTCAGTAGGGTACTGACAGAGGTGATCTCTCCTCAACAAACAGCATACATTGGACAAAGACAGATTGTGGATGGAGTGGTAGTTGCAAATGAAGCCATTCTGGATTTAAAGCAGACAAAGGAGAGTGCACTCATTGTAAAATTAGATTTTAAAAAGGCCTATGATTCGGTGAACGGGAGCTTTTTGGATAACATGGCAAAGGAACTTGGAATACCAGAGAAGTTTAGAAAATGGATAACAGCGTGCTTATGATCTGCCTCAACTACAATTCCGATAAATGGAAGCCACACAGACATTTTTAATCCGTCTAGAGGCCTAAGGGAGGTGATCCATTATCACTGTTTCTATTTCTAATAGTAGCAGAAGGACTAGCAGCGCTAATAAGGAAAGCAGCAGACCAGAAAATCATTGATCCGATTGAAATTTGGCGTGACAAGGTTCCTTTGACACATTTACAATTTGCAGATGACACTATATTGTTTGGAAAACTGTCATGGAAAAATATTCGGGGCTTCAAATCAATTCTAAGGAGTTTTGAACTACTATCTGGTCTCAGAATAAATTTTGAAAAGAATAAGCTCATGGGAGTTAATGTAGCAGATGAAGTTCTGGATGGAATGGCTCGGTTCTTAAACTGTGAAGTGGGGAGGGTTCCATTTGTACATTTAGGGCTTCCTGTTGGTGGAAATCCAAGAAAGATTGAGACTTGGAAACTTGTCATAGAAAAATTCAAGCAAAGACTGGATAGGTGGGAGAATAGGACACTATCCATTGAAGGTAGGGCAGTGCTCATTAACTCTGTTCTCTCTGCTCTTCCGTGTTACTATATGTCGTACCTTAGGCTATCTGCAACCCTGTGGAAATTTCCTTCCCTTCCAGGTAGCAGGTCACCATTTAACACGTGGAAATTTCCTTTCCATGGACAACACCTTTGTGTTGTCCATGGAAATGGCTTGAAGGAAACTTGGTGGAAGGAAATCCTTCCACCAACTTTCTTCCATATTAATTAAAAAAATGTAAATATTTTAAATATAAATAAAGTGCATAAAATATATAAATATTATTTAACAAAAAATTATGATAAAATAAAGTATAAAATAATAATAATGAAATTGTAGGGGAGGAAATTTTCTTCTATGATTGTGGAATATGGAGGATAGATTGAAGAGAGACAATATGGGTGTAGAAAAAATGAGGTGGAGTGAGAGAAAAGTGGGTTGATGTGATAGGTGTAGGTAAAAAGAGAGGAAACTTCCTCCATGATTGTGGACGGCCTAATGTCTTGAAAATTCTACGTTTTTTTTCAAGATTTGGTGGGTTTAAATAGTTTTGTCCAGTAATGTGCTTTGTCCCATGTTGAGAGTAGGGCTGTTCAAAAAATATCGTCCGTACCGATCCGATCGGTACCGGTACCCAAGGTTGGTACCGATTTCGTAACCGGTACCCAAAAAAACCATACCAAACATACTAAGTAAATCTCACCTTTAGGCAAGATCTGGGGAGGGTAAGATGTACGTAATCATACAACCACCCCTCAACAGGATGGAGAGATTGTTTCCGTGGAGACCCTCAACTCAAAAAATAATAATAATAATAATATTAGTAATAATCATAGTAATAATAATAATAATAGTGATTATTATTATTTTAACAATAATAAATAGAATAAGCGAATATAGTAGAAATAAATGACTCACCTCAACCATACACTATATATATTCGAAATAAAATAAATGCCTAGACAAATACGGAACAAACTAAAAAAATAAAATACAATTAGGTGCAAATATCCACTAGTATATCTCGCTAATTTCTATCAGCCTAGAGTTTCATAAACAAATAACTACTCTATATAATCCTATATATCCTTAACCGTAATGTGACGTCTTCAACTCGTCCTATCAGAGGTCATGTCCCCGGAGAGGTTTAATCCTGCTAAATTTAATCGGATCTGCTCATCCCATGTTCTCTTAGGTCTCCCCCGCCCTCGTCGCCCTTCGAATTCTAATCCTTCGACTCTCCTGACCGGCTCGTCCAAACTATTTCTGCGTACATGTCCAAACCATCGTAACCTACCCTCCCTCAGTTTGACACTTATAGATGCGACACCTAGTATATCTCTACATACCTCATTTGGAATCTTGTCTAATCTCGTGCGACCACACATCCACCTTAGCATCCGCATCTCCGCCACTTCAAAT
>JAOYMZ010052990.1:0-13798 GCA_025802335.1 Pinguicula primuliflora | reverse complement strand
GGCCGAATCGTATGAATGAACGAGGTTCAATATCAGAAAGCCCGTTCAGATCCGTCCTCCCAAATTGTCGCAGTGCAAAAATCGTGAATTGGGTACCCGTGTAGTATGTTAGATATCATTATCGTAATCAAACACATTTATCTGTTTTGAATTGAAAACAACATACAAAAATTTCAAGAATGTCACGTGCTCTCATATAATTTATGAATATTATGTTTAACACTTTTACCCCTCCTATCATGTCAGCACACATGGGATTCGTATGGTTTTCGAATGTAATTTTTCGTCCGTTATAGAATTTCACGATTATGAGTGTTGGGTCAAACGATCATTATCGCACGGATTTGGGCAGATGTAGACAAATACATCTATCTGGTTTCGAGAATTATGAATTAAAGTCAATTCTCATAATTCTAAAATCTCTTCAATTTCGAACAATTTACTTCTTGCCATCTATATATATCCCCACAAATGCTTTGTGTCACAACTCAAACACACCAATATCTCACGTCTCTCACATGAGGCTTTTGTGGGATCAATTCACTGACATGTGGGACCCACCTTATGTGAGGGGGGTCGTGAATAAGTGGTGTACACACAGTCGTGGTACATAGCATCATTCATATATCCCAACTCCCCATATCGAAATCACAAATTCGCCCAATTCGAAAAAAATGTGACAAACCCTAGTTTGAGCAAGTCGTTGTTTCTCCATTTCCGCCATCTATGGTATGTTACCACTGAAATGTTGGTCTCCTACCTTGTTCTTGCATAACATTACGTGTTCTTAGATTGTCCATGATACGTTTTCTTGTTTCAATTATGTCAAACCCTATTTTTTCCAATTCTGTGTTCTAGGTTCGGGGTTCTTGGTAATGTATTATACAGTTTCTCAGTTTGTTTCTCGTTTTCAATATTGAGGGGTATGTTTTTTTGGGTTTGGGTTACTGGTTGTTGTTTTTCTTATAGGTAATGTCGCTGATGGGATTTGAACCTGTGACCTGTGAGTGCAATTGTCACTCCCATCACCACTAGGCCAACCCTCTTTGACTGGGTTACTGGTTGTTGGGTCACTGGATCAAAAGCAAAATATTCTCCATCATAAACTGAGAATTCCGAGAGGTTAATTGAAGGAATGGAACCACATAATATTTGGCCATATGGATAGAAAGATGAAGAAATTTCCGCATGACATTTGTACATTGGACGTTTTAGCAGAAGAAAGAGAATTGAGTTCTGATGAAAAGCTAGAAAAGCAGCAACTGATAATTGAGTTGAAAAAAGAGATGTTGAATAAGGAGCGATTATTGTTTTTGATATGCATAAGGAATGATTATTATTATTCCAGAAATATTGATCACGATGGATAAAAAACGAGGGTGAGAACTCTAATTACTTTAATGCAAGGATCAAGTACAACAGAAGGAGAAATAAAATACATGGACTGCAAATTGGTAAGACTTGGAGTGAAGTTCATGTGCTAAAAGTTGAAGCTAATGATTTCTTTCAGAAACACTAATGCAAAGTGTGGAACATGCCAGTATTGGATCTACCAGCCTCTGTTGTCCTAAATAATGAAGATAATAAATTTCTTATTGAATAGTTTCATGAGGATGAAATAAAAGAATCTGTATGGCAGTGCTCTCCAATTAAAAGTCCTGGTCCTGATGGATACAATTTTTACTTCATTCACAAGTGGTAGAATGTTCTGAAAGTGAAGTTTATAGAAATTATATAGAAGTTTTACAGACATACAAGTTTGCCGAAGGGCTTGACCAAAACATGGATAACACTAGCCCCTAAAAATCCAAACCCTTTATCATTGGATCAATACAAGCCTGGTGAACAGGTGGGGTGTGGATATAAAGTCTTGACTAAGCTTCTATCTCGCAAACAGGATTTCTTGAAGGCTAAGAGATCTTGGATGACATCTTAGTGGCAAATGAAGTTATTTATGCTTAGGAAAAAGCAAGAAAAAAATGCTTTTATTGTTTAAAGTCAATTTTACTAAAGCATTTGACTTTGTAAATTAAGAGTTTTTATTTGCAATCTGACACGATTTCGATAATTTTATCACCGAAATTTTTAAATTTGTTCCTTTTGTGTTAAGTAATCCTTAATAGAGTTTTAGAAAATTCTCGACGATGAAGACGCCGCGACCGTGCCAGAATATAGTTTTTCAATGATGCGACTAATTTTGAAAATGAATGATATCACAAAAAAATTGTAGAATTGTGAATATAAAGATTTACATTAACTATAATCTATGGTGGTTGTGTCGTTTTCACACATAAAATTCAAGTTGATTCATTCACAAACAAAATCTACATTTAGATTTATTTTTATGCATCAAAACCAGCATGTTATGATGGTATTGGGTTCATATTCGAATAATAAATCATATATGTTAGTCATTATTCTTATTCTTTCGGTCCTTTGCTTACATAAGCCGATGAAAAGGGTCCGCTTTTACTTGGCCATTCAAAGCATCAGAAAATGGCTAGCGCTACTTCATCTTCTTCATCAACCTTTGCTCTTCCCTTCAATTTCTCCGCTCGAGTCAACTTCCTGCCTTGCAGGCCCCAAAGACTACACCTTCAGCTCTCCAAGCATCGAAAGACTCGATCTTTAGCTTGCTTGCCGTCTTCTATCTCTTGGTCAGGTGCTCCCCCGAGGTCAAGGCTAGCGTCGAGCAACATTAGACATGCCTATGTTTCGGGTCCCGCTTTTGATGCAATCGTGTCTGGAAATGACCCGAAAATCGATGATTCAGCTGAGCCTGAGGAATTGCAGCCGGTTGACGCGATAAGTTGGGGGCTGCTCTGGAAACTATTTTCGTTCCATAAATGGAAGGTCTTGGTTTCGGTTCTTACTCTTCTGGGATGTACTTCCTGTACTCTTGCGATGCCTATATATTCTGGTATAGTCTTGGGAGTTTTTGTTTCATCCTTTTTTGGGATCAATGCTTTGTTTTTATCGCACATTTTGAAGGAAGAAGCAATCTTGATCTGTATACCATCATCATCTTGAAACGTGGGCGTCAGTTGTCACTTCTCGATAACTTCCGATACATATCGGGATTTCACCTTTTTGTTTGCAGTAATTGTTGAACTCGTATCATTTATTTTGTGCATCTTTGAGATGATAAGAGCACCAGGCAGTGTTATATGCCGTAGCAGAAGCTAATTGTGAAGATGAAAAGCCTAATATACATTCAATCTGACTTTATTACTCCAGGGAGATTCTTCGAGGTGTTAATTGGTTCTAGGCCAGAATCTATCTGGCGGGTGCTGAGTACTGTGGCAATTATGTACACATTAGAGCCCATTTTTACAATTCTTTTTGTGGTCAACATGAATAGCATATGGGAGAAGGTTATGTCCAGATTAAGAGCTCAAATATTTCAGAGAGTATTGATCAAGAAGGTAGAATCATTTTCAATTTCTGATTGCAGAGATAAGCCCTAATTGTATACACTTCAAATCATGTTACCATGAGTCTTTTTTCCATACATATGTTTCATTCAAATGGAGAACCGGATTAGTTCATACTCGTGTTTGATTGATATTTATGAATTTGATCCTTCCATATCATTGGTATCATTTTTTATTTTTAATTGTATGTTTAACCTTCCACATGGATTCATGTTTCTGTCAACTAAGTATTTTATTTGTTGTTTGCAGGTGGAGTTCTTCGACAGGTACAAGGTACGCAAAATTCTTAGTATATCCTTATTTGATGTCTGCATCATGTTTTTGCTTTAGGTTTCTCCTACGAGCCTAATTTCTTTGTAGGTTACCTTCCATTCATTTACTGCAGTTCCGTACAATGGTTGTAGGTCGGAGAACTAACGGCTTTATTAACGACTGATTTGGGTTCTCTAAAGAGCATTGTTAGTGACAATATATCACGGGACCGTGGTTTCAGGGCAATTTCTGAGGCAAGTTACTATTTGCATGTAACCTTGGAGATTTCTTGGTTGAATCTTTCTTATTTTCTGCTTTTCAGCCTAATCTTTGTTCTAGATCTCTTTATGAAACGTGTAAAGGTTTTCTCACATGAGTTTCAATTTGTAGCGACTTTGAATAAGCAACCACCTTTTTTGCCTTAATATTTTATGTCCATGTCCTCATGGCCGTTTTTCAGGTCATTGGAACTCTATGTATACTTTTCGCTCTTTCCCCCCAGCTGGCACCAGTTTTGGGTTTACTTATGCTTTCAGTGTCTGCACTAGTTGGTAATCTCATACCATTTAAATTTTTGTTCCATCTAAGTAGAATGAATAGATGCAATTTCTTGTAATGTTTTAAAATGATTCTACAGGTTCTCGTTCAATATCGCCTTAATTTTCGGTTTATTTTTCTCTCTGGTACAATCCTCATACGTGATGATTGTTGGGTGTAGCTTTATATAGAAGAACAACCGTGAGTGTCTTTAAAACTCATGGATCCGCCCAAGCTTCCATAGCCGACTGTGTGAATGAAACCATTGCTTCTATACGGACCGTAAGCTCCAATTATCTTCATGCTTGAATTATGCGTTTCCTTTTGCTTATAGGATTCAATCAAATGTTTTTTTCGTAAGTAATTCAGGTAAGATCTTTTGGAGGAGAAAAACATCAGATGTCGCTATTTGGTCAAAAGGTAACAAAGATCCTATATTCGTTTGAGTAATACACCCTTCATTTTAAAGTTCTTTTTTGCTCACTAGCTTACAATTAGTTGTCAGGTTCTTGAGTATGAAAGCACGGGTATAACACTTGGGATGTTTAAATCCTTCAATGAGTCACTCACAAGGATTGCCGTATATGTGTCTTTAATGGCCTTGTACTGTCTCGGAGGAAGCAAAGTGAAAGCCGTAAGAATTTCAAGATTTTTCTACCTTCTCTTAAAGTTCGATTCCTGTCACCTCTTGAAGCTAGATGGACCATTCTCGTTCTTGACATAGAATATCTCCATTTAGAGCTGATCTTCAGGAAATTATCTCTTCATATTAGGGTCAACTTCCAGTTGGAATTATGGTTTCCTTCATTGGTTACACTTTCACTTTGACATTTGCTGTGAGTATGCTCTCTCTGTTGTATCTTTTTCCCTATATTTTCATTTTCCTCGGTCGAACATACTTGTAGTTGTAGTCATCTTCACTCTTCTCTTTCTTGTTCTAGGTTCAAGGGGTAGTGAACACATTAGGGGATCTTCGTGGAGCCTTTGCCGCTGTAGACAGAATCAACTCCGTGCTTTCCAGTGCTGAAAATGATGAGCTTCTAGCTTATGCTATAGAAAAAGAATTCAAGAAAAGGAAGTACCACGACGCGAATCTCGATGCTCTTTTTGTCAATGGTTCAAATGGCACAATACCAACCAAGAGTGTGGGATACATGTCTTCATTAAAATCTGTTAGTCATGTCCTCAGCCTCGCACAATCATGTGATATATGCCTTGAAGGTACAACTAAAATAGGTTGTTGGATCTTGAAGAAAATAACGTGCGAAAATCTCACTTGTTCTTAATACTAAATTGTTTCATGAATTAATTTGTCTTGCAGACGTTCATTTCTCTTATCCTCTTAGGCCTGATGTAGATATCCTGAAAGGTCTTGATCTAACTCTAAAATGCGGGACTGTCACAGCTCTAGTTGGTCCAAGTGGTGCTGGAAAGAGCACCATTGTACAGCTTTTAGCTCGATTTTACGAGGTTATATTCTATGTTTACCTACGGATCTGTGGAATTCATATTCGACTCGAAAATTACCGGTTGCCCCATTTTGCAGCCAAGTAAAGGTCGCATAACTATTGCTGGTGAGGATCTTCGATCTTTTGACAAGAGTGAGTGGGCTCGTGCAGTATCCATTGTGAATCAAGTATATCTTTCTGGACCATTTCCTCTTGTATTGTTTTTCAATTCTATTCTTACCTAAACGGAAATGCTAGTCATACCGAATTTTGATACAACATTCTGTATGACTAGTGAAACGACGTCGTTTCGTAATATCTGAAGTAAAAAAAAAGTTGGGAAGTATAAAATGACGTCGTTTCACTGGTCATACAGAATGTTGTATAGAAATTTTCTGTATGACTAGCATTGTTGCTACCTAAAACTGTTATAATATAGATCACAAAGTAAGCAGAAAGCAGGAAAAATGTCAATCGCACATTTGCAGTAACATTATCACGTTCAGTCTGAATGACCATCTGCTCGAAACAAAAAATAGTTTCTGCGTTAAGTACATGACCATACTGCAAAATTTCACAGGAACCTGTTCTGTTCTCAGTCTCTGTAGGAGAAAATATAGCTTATGGACTCCCTGATGACATAGTGTCCAAGGATGATGTGATAGAAGCTGCTAAAGCTGCTAATGCTCATGAATTCGTAATTTCCTTGCCGCAGGTGAGGATTGTCTGTGCTTGTAAATAAAAAGGTGAGCACAGTCTATTCCTTCAGAATGGTCTTCTTATGCTCATGTGTCATTCCTTTGTAGGGTTACGACACATTAGTTGGGGAGCGTGGAGGGATGCTAAGTGGAGGCCAGAGACAGGTAAGTACACTCCGTCGCACCACAAACGCACGCGTACTAGAGCGCTGATCCTTTTTTCTGATGTCCAGAGAGTCGCCATTGCAAGGGCTCTACTCAAGAATGCTCCAATCTTGATTCTTGATGAGGTATCTAGTATCCACTAAATGCATTTTGCAAAATAAAACGTAAGCACACTTGGATCTTCTTAGATAATCTGCAGAAACAGGTCAAATGCGGCTTCAAGTTGAATATTTTAATTCTATTTCTTTCAGCTTTACATGGATGGTTTTTCTTTGCAGGCTACGAGTGCTCTGGATACCGTGAGCGAACGTCTGGTCCAAGAAGCATTGAACCGGCTGATGAAAGGAAGAACAACATTGGTGATTGCCCACAGACTGAGTACCGTTCAGAATGCCGATCAAATCGCGTTATGTTCGGATGGAAAGATATCAGAACTGGGGACGCACTCTGAGCTGATTGAAAAGAAGGGTCTTTATGCTTCTCTCGTTGGTTCCCAACGCCTTGCATTCGAGTGACATTTTGAACATTTATCAGAATAGCAGATTATAACACCTTCACAGCAGTCTTGGCAAGAAAATGCCAAGACATACAGTGACTACAGAACCACGGGTTGAGGGGACATACAGTGACAAAAACATTGCAAACTATACAGGGCTTACGTGGCACCGCAGGATTGATGCGGCAGGTGGGCCCGTGTTTAATACCTTTGCGTGGGTCCGCTAACCGCCCAATCCCATGGTGACACGTAGACACCACACGACGTACAGTGAAGTCACTGTCCCCTCTTCCCAGAATCACACTGTTATATTCATATTTTGCTGTAGAACCACTTGGCCTGGTTTTCAAGTAGAGAATATTACAAGTGTTTTCAGATGTCTCTATTATGTATTAGAAAATGAGATGCTGGCATTCAGAACTGCGAGGCACTCAGTGGGCAGGCTGAGGAATGCATTCATGAAAACATCGTCGATCGGTACAACTGTTGCAACACCAACAAGCTTGCACTTGCCATCTATGTCGAGTCTCTGCCCTCGTCCTCCCCGTATCTTACCATTGGATTCTTCCGAGGTTAGAATCGTTTCAACATGTAGTGGTGGAGGTTTATAGAGATTCCCGGCAGAAAACCAGAACTTGGACCTGAACCTCAGATCAACCTGATTGATAGATAACCAGGAACAAGAGCATGAGCATCAATCAAAATGGATTGTGGTTCTGAGAGTGCTAATTGCACTCAAAGTTTCAAATCCCCTCAGCGACGTTACCTCCTAGCTATTGCGGTAGGGCGTTGGGTTTATGTCTACATTGGTAGGGTTTCCTATATTATCAAAAAAAAAAAAAGTTTAGAATGCTTTGCAAGGGGGTACCTTTCCTGATTCTCTGTTTATAGTCCCACAAAGTTCATCCGGGACGACATCAATTCTCAGGAATGGTGGCAAAGGCAGCCCCAGGAACTTGGTGGTGGCAGATGTGAGGGGCGGGATATAGAGCTGTTTCACATCGAAAACGACGGAGATGTGGCCGGTTTCCGGGGCTGTTTCTGCTACTCCAGTACCTGCACCTCCATCGGCATCGTAGTGAAAATCGGGATACCTCGATATCCCCAGTTTACAAGCTCCGAGAGTCTTGAAACACACATTTGATACCGTGGTCTTGGTAGTCTGTTTGATTGCGGAAGTTGAAGCACATTGCTGGCCATTGTGGGGATTGTTGTAAGAGGAGAAGAAGGGTGTCCTGAAATGTACAGGATTTTGTTGCAGTGAGGGATAGGAAACCATTCTTTTGATTTGTTTGGAAGGATATTTGGAGACTGAAATTTGATGGAGAAGAGATGGTGGTTGCGCGTGTAGAACATGAGGTCCATATGGAAAGTTGGGAATAGAGACACCATTATCTCTTGATAATGCCCGTGCCTGTCTCTTGTAGGAGTAAAGACATCTTAAATTAATTTTCGATTATATTCTCGAAAATCCGAGAGAAACGAAGACACTGTTTTGTACAGTTTTTTCATAACTCTTTTTGCCTTTTTCACAGCATAAGCTTTTTTTGCAGTGTTTGGTAAATCAGCGTTTGCTTTGGCTTATATACAAAAAAGTCAGAAAAAAGTTAAAGTCATAAGTTAGTTGGGGGTAGCTTTTGAATAGCTTTTCTCAGTGGCAATTTTGAAATTAATTTGAAATTTAAATGTGATATAATTATTCTTGCGCATTCAAAATCCCCTTCTGTAAAAGTCATTCTGCAAAAGCATAAGCTCTCCCAAACACAGCCAGAGTTTTGTTCTCATTTACTTATTTAGAAAAAAAAATCACACATCATATTTAGGAGTAGCCATTTCAAACCGTCAAAACTAATTATGAATGAATTTTATGTAAAATTTGATCGGCATATAATATGCTCAGTAAATTTAAGTGTTCGAGAATGCGATCGTTTAGGAAGAGAGGCATTCGGATGATCATAACATGTACCTTAGAAAATGGTCTGGATAAAGCCCGCCCATTTTTTGAAAACCGTAACCGTATTCGTCCGTTTATTTATAAAAAAATTAATTTAACCGTTTTACTCGTTTTATTTTAGCTCGTTTTAACTTGTTTGACCTGTTTAAACTTGTTTAAACCTAACTAATATCAAAATTATATATGAAATATATTTTATACGGATCCCGCCCGTATCCGCCTATTTTCTAAAACGATTTAAATGGTCCAGGCTAAACGGATCCCGGTCCGGGCAGAAACGGTTTGGCAGTTTGGGCTCATTTAGCCCGGATCGTTTGCCTCTCTCTACGTTCAGGCGGATTTTTAAGCCCAGCCATCCCGATTTGGGTCTGTCCAGCCCGTCCTCCGCCCAGCGCCAGGCCATTTAGGCGGCCGTCCAGTTTCTGAATCCTGATTTCTCAAAGTTGCCGAATTCAGAATATATGATCGGTTTCTAAAATATTTCGATGCGAAGATTCCAAAAATGATACAATATTTTTTCGGCAATGGAAAGTAGCCAAAAAAGGCATTTAGCGAAAAATTTGGTAAGAATTTTTCACCTATCTACCATATATAAATACAGAATTTTGATCGGCTCCCAGATATACTCTTATTGTACAGTTGAATTTAAATTAAAAATATTTTAAAATAAATTTAAAATCTATATACATTAAAACTTGACGAGTTTAGTACTTTCAACTATACATTTGCGATCTTTTAAGTGAATTAACACTTTTTACTTTTTTTTTACAATCTCTTTCATCCATTCTCATTAACCCTCAACTCTAGGTACGTTGGGGTTCTACGACAGTCACCATTGCACTATCGCTTTCCTCCTTTTTCTTTCGACAGTTTTGCAATGACGATCCATTCTGCAGTTCCTCTTTTTCAAACAATCGCTTCAATTTCAACGTGACGTTAGGCATAGATTATATTTAGTGATATTTAATTTGAGATATCAATCAAGATTAGTCATAAAGAACTCTATAAATACATAGAAAACATCTATAAACAAGAAAAACCTACCCAAAAAAATCTATAAACAAAAAAATTTACGGAAAGGGCGAGGGCTCCTGACTACCTTCCTAATCAGTTTCTAAGTCTGGATCAATCGTACAAAATTATCTGATTCTTTTTTTTTTCAAAACCCTAAATCCCAAATTCGGATTCGGCTGTTGTTCTGTCGTTTTTAAGATCGGGTCTTAAATTAAGAGTTTGAAAGATTTTCTGGGATGATGGATGATAATGGTGGAAGGCGAATTTCGCACAGGCTTGGGCCGTCGTCTTCGACCGATAACGGAAGTAAACATCAAAAAGTTTGTTTTCATTGGAGGCAAGGGAAGTGCACGCGGTTCCCTTGTCCTTATTTACACAGCGAACTGCCGCCTGCCGCCAATGGCGGCAAGAGGACGAATCAGGGGTTGGGGGCGGATGATAATTATCGCGGGGGATTGAGGCGGACTGGGAATAATTATAATTTTAGCAGTAGTAATGCGTGGTCCAAGGGTCAATCGCTGCATCCGGCTAGTAGCAGTCGAACCGGGTTTAAGAAACCTGAGAAAATATGTCATTTTTGGATACAAGGGAGCTGCAAATTCGGAGATAATTGTAAATATTTGCATCAGTGGTCTTCAGGGAATTCCTTTTCGCTGGTGGCACCACTCGAGGGACACCAGAAGGTAAATTTGGTTATGCTGCTCGAGTACTTCCCTTATTTGTATTTTTGCTTCTCCACCTAGTTGAATTCTTGAACTTTGTTCCGTAGATGCGTGGCAAATAAGTTCCACTTCGTAGCTGTGTTATTCATTTCATCGTTCAGTTATTCTTATTTCCTACTTATATTTTAGTGGATGCATTGGTATATTCTATCTTGTTGGCCCGTGCTTTATTTGTTGCTGTAGTGTACAATTTTATCCGCAAGTTGACCGGAGAATTTGTTATTAGGCTGTTACAGGAGTTGTATTGCCGTCAGGATCTGATAAGCTTTACACAGGGAGTCATGATGAGACTGTTCACGTTTGGGACTGCCAATCTGGTCAGGTGAATACCATCAAGGCTTTTCCTTTTGCCCAAATATCTTTGTGATTATGTCAGTGAAAAATTGAAAATTTACTGTGGAAAATTGGCGTAAAGATGTATATATGTTCTGGCGGGTTGTTGTTGCTGAAGCTAAGACATCATTTTCTCTAGGAATCCGCATCATCTACAAATATCCTGCATTGTTTTTGCCATGTCCGAAAACAAATAAACACTTTGGTTTGTATACGCAAACATGAATGTCATCCTTGCTTCTGGCTAACCTTGTTTGCTTTGTTGGTATTTATGCAGTTGGCCGGGGTGATAAAATTGGAAGGTGCAATAGGCTGTATGATGAGTGAAGGTCCTTGGGTGTTTATTGGTTTAAAAAATCTTGTGAAGGTAAGAGTTCTAATTGAAAGCATTCAGAGTACCTACCTTAACTTCTTTGAAGCTTTCATCACACCATCTCAACACAGGAAAAGATGTTTTTCACTTGCTGCTATTCATTCTTAGAAATAGTTGATTTGTTTTTTTAGTGAACATGAAGAATCTTGCAGCTATTTTCTTGCACATTATAGCTTGTAGCAAATAGCGTAGGCTTTTAGGATTCCATCCCTTCCTGTGCATTTCGTTGTTCGTAACTCCCAATATTTCTCGCGTGATTCATTATGCTCATGTTCAGTAATCACCTTTTGTGCTGTCCTAGGCATGGAACATACAAACGACTACAGAGCTCAGCTTAAATGGACCTGTTGGACAAGTCTACTCCATTATCATTGGCAATGATTTACTCTTTGCTGGTACACAGGTATATAATACATGTACGTTTCATTGGATATGCCCGCTACATTTATTTTGCATTTCACCTTTCTATGTAAAGAGGAGTTGGGACAATTGTTTAACATGTAAAATATTTTCTCTAGTCTTATGATGCGACAGTTACTAGTATCCAGTTCCATGAGTTAACTCTCAGTGGAACTACTTGTGAAATGCGGAAGTATTATTTCGTTTTGTCTTATCATTGTTACCTACTGTAGGAGGGAAATGTATTGGCATGGAAGTTTAATGTAGCTACCAACTGCTTTGAACCAGCTGCGTCACTCAAGGGTCACACTCTCGCTGTTGTGACACTAGTCGTGGTTGGCAACAAATTATACTCTGGTTCCATGGACCACTCTATAAAAGTGAGTTGGACACTTTGTACTTGTTCATGTTGGCCTGTTAAGACTCCGTGGATAGTTGACATCGCCCATCTTGATGGTCCCGAGTTTAAATGGTCTTCTTTGTGTCTTTCAGGTCTGGAGCCTAGACACTCTGCAGTGCATGCAAACTTTGACAGGGCATACGGATGTTGTAATGTCTCTTTTGTGTTGGGATCAGTTCCTTTTGTCAGCTTCCTTGGACAAGACTCTGAAGGTTTGTAGCTTCTCTTGATGTTTGGTTTACCGCCCTTAGTATACTGAGTATTTAAAATGTTCCGTGCCTCCACCTATTGTAGGTTTGGGCTGCAACAGAGACTGGTAACCTGGAAGTGACATACACTCATACCGAGGAACATGTATGCTTTTCGTCCTTTAGCTTGTTTACGCTGAAACATGGGAATGTTCTGATGATGCTGATTCCTATAACTAATGCTATAGGGTACAGTGCCAATTATACCTCAAACGTTCGCTATGATAATAATTACATGCATATCCTCTTACAAATGATGCAACTACTAGCAGCAATGTTCAATCCTCCCTCTGTCATTGGTGGTTTATGTGTTGAACACTGCATTTTCTTGCAGGGTTTAGTCACTTTATGTGGCATGCTTGATTCGGAATCGAAACCTCTGTTGTTTTGCTCATGTAATGACAATTGTATCCGGGTCTATGATTTGCCATCGTAAGTTACTGTAGCTCTTCTCCATCTTTCTGTTGCCAAGTAACACCTCCGGTCTGTCTTACCTTAAAAAATCTAATCTCCGGGCCGCATGTTGTAAGTTTGATGATATGCTTACGAACATCAGTTTGGTTTATGCTATTCCAGATTTGCTGAGAGAGGAAAGATCTACTCCAAAATGGAGGTTCGCGCCATACAGGCCGGCCCAGGTGGTATATTTTTCACTGGTGATGGGTCCGGTCTAGTTCGGGTATGGAAGTGGTCGGGAGATCCAACAGCCACGGTGTAAGAAATCAAAAGGAAACATATGTGTTGATGGAGTGTTATTCTTTGTCAGTGTAAAAGTTGATGCACTGTGGGACTACGAGAAAATCCCAGTTTTGAATTTTCTTTTTCCCTCACCCACCCAATTGTTCCTCCTCGCATCCCCTTGGCAGAGTAGACGGAGCATAATCTATTTAAGCAAGTTACTGTTGGCAGTTCTTGATGTTATAAATCTCATGAAACATTGAAGTACAAAGTAGGCGATGTCTAAGTGATAGGATATCGTCCTCCGTCTTGCTTCCAGGCTCCCTAGTGCTTTCTCGAACATGAAATTTTCTAGCGAATAACTACACGATCACCAGATGCCAAAAATTCTTCATTTATGGAACGAGGGATGAGGGGATTTGTTCATATGCCTCATGCGCAATCGTGCCATGCCCGAAAAGTTGCTTTTTAAAGTCGACTTACGGTGTGTTTGCAAGAGCTTATGCTTTTACAGAAGGACTTTTGAATGGAGAAAGTTAAAAAATGGAGCTTTGTAGAGAAGTTTGTATGTGTGAGGCCCGGCAAATCTTGCTCAGATCTGTACAAGAACAATGTAACCTGAGTTAGTACAGTGAGAGTAATCGAAA
>JAOYMZ010052989.1:0-29833 GCA_025802335.1 Pinguicula primuliflora | reverse complement strand
CACGGATCTTTACCTACTATCTATACAGATCCTTGCTCCTCTCGTGATTCTCTGTCGATTGAACCGATTGTAATCGGTTTCCGCCGTAGTCAACGAGGTTGACCGAGGCTGTTACTGACGGCCCGCTGCTATTCCGGCGTTCTACACACCGGATCTTGTGTTCTAACGTTTCCGCGCTTTGAAATATACAGGATTTGTTACACTTGTTTCATTACATTACTGTTTTTGAAACACATTATCTTGTAACTAACATTTTTTCACTCTCCATTGCCAGATCTGGGACGATCCTGTCACAACAGGTACATACAAAATTAATAAAAATGTCAGTTCTGAAGTTATTTTTACATGAGAATTATATAAATAATTTTATATTTTATTTTCGTTGATCAGAAGCGGCCAAAAGTTTTCGCTAAATCACAAGCAAGTCGAATGGCGACGATGGCGGTGAGATTTAAAAGGACATGGGATGAGATTAGATGTAGGTAGGATTAAACCTCTCTGAGGACATGACCTTTAATCGGACGAGTTGGAGACGTTATATTACGATTAAAGATACATAAGACTATAGAGTAGTTATTTGGTTACTGACCTCTAGACTGATAGAAATAAGTGAGACATACTAGTGGGTAGGTTCTAATTGTATTTCATCTATTAAGAGTAGAATGCAGTTATTTAGTTTGTTCGTTATATGTGTAGGTATTTATTTATTTCGGTAGGTATGTAGTGCATGATGGGGTAAGTAATTATTTTTAGTTATACTTGTTTCTCTTATTATTATTATTATTAAACCAAACCAAACCAAACATACTCAGTAAACTCGCCCTTAGGCAGGGTCTGGGGAGGGTAAGATGTACGCAATCATACCCTCACCCCTCAACTGGATGGAGAGATTGTTTCCGTGGAGACCCTCAGCTCAAAATAATAATAATCATATTAATATGAGTAATACTAGTAACTATTATTATTATAACAATAATAAAAAGAATGAGCGCATATATCAGAAATAAACGACTTATCTCAACCATACAATACATATATCCAAAATAAAATAAATGCCCACACAGATAAGGAACAAACTAAACAGATTATTATTATTATTTTTTTTTATATTATTATTTCTTTTTTTTCAAGCTGTGGTCTCCGCGGAAACAATTTTCCCATCCTGTAGAAGGATGGAGGTATGATTGCGTACATATTACCCTCCCAAACCCTATCTAAAGACGAAAATTACTGGGTATGTTTGATTTGATTTTAATATATTACAAAGCTACTAAAAAATTATAATATAAATATATAATGTAAATAAAAAGTATATATTATATGTTATATAATATATTTATTATTATAAATAGTTAAGGGAGCGGATTTTTAAGGAAGACATGTGCCCCCCCAGGTCCTTACAAGATTTGCGTTGTCATCAGTTTACCTACTTTTTTCTTTTTTTTACCTACTTCAATTCAATATATCTATTTGAGTTCAATTCAGAATGCATACTTCTACTTGCATTTACATGTATACCTGATTTGGCTATGCACAAATTTTTGGCATTTTTTGTCGCCGAAAAATAAATATGTTATTTTTTCAAAAGTTTGGTGTCAAAATTTTTAGAAAATTGGTCATAAAATTCAATTTCAAAGATGTAAAGATACTGAAGGTCAATTTGTATATTATGGTACATCATTCCACATTCATGCTTTTAATAAAATATGAGACTAAAGTTCCTACAATCCCTCGTCAATTGTCCTAAACTAGGTTTTACAGTTGATTGTTTACATTTCCCCTCCTCCCCCGTACTGTACACCTGTTAATGTTATGCAGCTAAATCCCAATAAATCAATTTTAGGGTCAAGTCCCTACATGGTTGTCATAACTTGTTTCAATCTTTCGTACTTATTACACAGTATACGGAAACCAGGTTGTGTGTGACGCGGAAACTCTTAATAAGACATTCCTGAGGGGTTGGGGTGACAACAAAACTGCGGCAGCTCGATCGGTGGGATACGTTTTTCTCAAGAACTAATACAGCATTCACTTTTCAATAAAGATGCATCAGATTTCATAAGAAACGGTCGTTTGGTCAGAGACTACAATAGTGATGGTTAAATCTACTGAAAATAAAATCTATAAGACTCAAAGTTTTACATTTCATTATATAGTATTTGATTTGTTGTTTTTGTTTTTAATCGGCATGGGGCTAACCCATCAACAATTGTGTGACCTGTTTTTAAGTTGGGTTATTAGTTATACTTTTTGTTGGTTGTGAAGCTGTATCGAAACTCATAGATATTTTTCGATCGTTGTACCATATCTGCTTTAATACAAGTAGAAAATTGAATAGACACAACTAAGTGGATTCAAACCTATACATTTGTGTGCGCGTGAGTCAATGTGTAAGAAATGTTGGCTTATACTCATAAAAAAGACTTAACATCCCATCAATAGAGTGCAACATCTGGGACTGGAAAAGATTCTTAACAGCACTAGAAGAAGAAGAACTACATGATCTCAATCTTATCTTATCTATAGTGACACTACAGGAAGATGGAAGAGACAGATGGCCTTACAAAGGAAGCACACAAGGGAAGTATACAGCAAAACAGGGGTACATTGATGATTGATCGAATCATTCAACAAGAATCAATGCATGCTGCTGTCATGGTTCAAGATCTAAAAGAAGTGTGGAAATTAGACATACCAGCAAAAGTGTGTATCCACATTTGGCGGATGAAACAAGATCGGCTTCCCACAAAGCAGAATATAGAACGCAGAACCATAATCTCGGGCGAGCAAGCAACACAATGTGTTCTCTGCAAGGATCAATACGAAACAAATCAGCACATCTTCTATGAATGCAAAATTGCCCTGCAAATCTGGAATAACATCTTACAGTGGTTACAATTACCAGTGGCGATTGTGAAAGGACCATCACAATCGGAATTCAATGCTCTCAAACCTTCGGATATATGTAAACAGAGATGGAATCCAATTTGGGCAGCCACAGTCTGGTTGATTCGGAAAAAGCAAAATGAAGAGCAATTCAAAGGGGGTGACTGCGGAATTGACGACACAATACACACGATTCAATATCAGGTGTGGTTGTGGTACAAATTCAGAACCAAGAAGAAGAACAAAATTTTTACAACACTGGAATTCTGGCAACAAAATCCAATTGTGGTGTTGAAGGGATAAACCATGAGGTCTTCAGAGTAAAACGTGTAAAGACAATGAAGGGTTGTGGAGGAAAAAATGGGTGGGGTGTGTATATGTAAATATGGACCTTTGATTCTATTAATATACTTTTCAATTTAAAAAAAAAAAGTGCAACATCATATTTCATTATATACTGGTTGGAATAATTTTCTCTAACAAGAGTAGTTCAATATCTTACTTATAAGTTTGGCTTATATGTGCATCTGCGCACACGAGAATCAAGTATATTTTCTAACATGAAATTTGAAAATAAAATGATTTCCGGTCCATTTAGGAACAGGCTTGAAATCTCAATTTCTCATCAAGTATTACTTCTAATGAGACCATATAAAAGATTCCCTTGAAAAATATGAAACCGATCTTGAATATTTTCAATTTAATGCACTACGAATTTCATCACAGACGGGACTCGTACGGTTTGATTGCATACGTATAATATTCAGTAGGGTAGGGCAATAGCACAAATCTTTCAAACACATTTCAAAGCCGACAGAAGAAGAAGCGTTCACTATATATGCAGATATTCCTCACAGACCAAGACTAAGAAATCACTAAAATCTCCATCTCTTTCTCCTCCCCGACGATAAACCCCAAACGGCAAACACATGTCGATGAGGGCAACAGGAGGCGGATTCTACGGCAGCATTTCCATCGGAGATCTCGGGATTGATCGCCGCCCTTACCACAAGAACTGCAAGTGCAAGTTGCATAACTTCGGCGGCCGCTGCGGCGGCTCTTCGGCATGCACCACTGTGTCGTTCCCGATCAAGAAGTCAGTGGTCAGCCAATCGGCCATGTCGGTGACATCCAGGAAAGAGTCCAAGTTGGTGTTGTGGAAGGAAGACGAGGAGGAGTTGGAGAACCTTGGATTCCAATAACATTGAATCAAACTTGTTTCTTCATCTCGCTCTCTTGCTCATTCTTTCTCCCTTTTTGTTCGTGTTTTACGGTGTAATTGTAATGTATTAGAGTAATCACGTACTTGTTATGGACATCAATATGGTGAACCCACTATTGATTCGAGAAGAATCAGAGAAAAATTCCGAATTATATTTACGATCGTACAAAACACATGCAATGCCATGCATCAAAACTAACAAACCTCGATGCATGCAGACAAATGCAATAGAGAGACCGAGGACCTGGATAATAAATCTTCTGAGAACGAGTCAGCAAGTTTGATGGAATCTGAAGTTTCTGGAATGCGACAAATCCTATTGTTCATAATAGAGACCCAATTTTTCCCAAAATCACATTAATTGTAATGACAATTTGATGCAATTGAAGAATTTAAGAACACAATATTTCGTGGTGCAGGAGAATCTTACTCCACGGAAGGATACTTGATCCTTCGTTATTCTATTTCTCTTTTATTTTTTCACTTCCTTTACATTATATACATTGCACATTACTTATAGGCACATTTACAACATAGACTCAAATTCCGGGATTATGGTAATGCAATTCCAGAAAATCAGGAGGAAGATTTGATTTGGTCAAATCTTTCCTCAAATATCCTCAACTAACACTTCTCCTCAAGTTGGGTAACGGAATGTCCGATATCTAACTTGAATAAGACGTCATGGAATGCACGGTCAGCTACTGCTTTTGTTAGAATATCTGTCAGCTCATCCTCGGATCTGACATAGGGAAGGGTGATCACTCCACACTCCAATTTCTCCTTGATAAAGTCCCTATCGATCTCCACATGTTTGGTTCAATCATGTTGAACCGAATTTTCAGAGATATTCACCACGGCTTTATTGTCATATCGGAGCGGGCAAGGTCGGTCAGGTGGAAACTCGAGTTCAGTCATCAACTTGTTTAACCACAATACTTCTGTCACACCTCTAGCAATGTCTCGAAATTCAGCTTCTGCACTTGATAGGGCCACCACCTTTTGTTTCTTGCTTCTCCACATCACCAGATTACCTCCTATGAATGTGAAGTAACCAGAAGTCGATCTTCGATACACTGGGTTTCCTGCGCAGTCAGCATCAGTATAAGCTTCCATCCTTAGGTGATCATTCTTCCTGAATGTCACCCCTATATCATGTGTTTCTTTCAGATATCTTACAATTCTTAGGGCTGCATCCATATGATCTTTTTGTGAATTTTGCATGAATTGACTCACCACTCCAATTGCATACGCTATGTCTGGTCTAGTGTGGGAGAGATAGATTAGTTTCCCCACTAGGTGTTGGTATCTTTCCCGATCGACTCCAACTGCTCCATCAACTATTCTGAGGCCATGGCTAGGAACCATGGGTGTATCTGCTGCCTTGCACTCTAGCATCCCAATCTCAGCTAGAAGATCCAAGATGTATTTTCTCCGAGAAATATGGATTCCAAACTTTGATCTCATCACCTCAATTCCAAGGAAATACTTCAGCCTCCCCAAATTCTTCATCTCAAATTCAGTGAACAAGTTCCCCTTCAGCCTGCAAATCTCATCTCTGTCATCTTCCGTGATAATCATATCATCAACATATATCAGCATACACGTAACTCGTCCTTCTTTCCTCTTTATGAACAGGGTGTGATCTGAGTTACTCTGTTCAAAACCATACATTTTCATAGCTAACGTGAATCATCCAAACCATGCACGTGGAGACTGCTTAAGCCCACACAGGACTTTCTTCAATAAACACACATCGCGGGACTGAAAGTCATCTGAAAAACTAGAGGTTCCATCCATATATACCTTATCGTCTAGGTTTCCGTGAAGGAAGGCATTCTTCACATCAAACTGGTGCAAGGGCCAATCCTTATTAGTTTTTAGAGAATAACACCCAAATAGTATCAATCTTGGCCACCGGAGAGAATGTCTCAGAATAATCAATGTCATAGGTCAGTGTGTAGCCCTTGGCCACAAGTCTCGCCTTGTACCGCTCAATAGATCCATCAGCCTTTCGTTTGATAGTAAACACCCACTTACACCCAACTAGGCATTTGCCTGCTGGTAGCATCCTCCTCTCCCAGCTATGTTTTCTATTCAAGGCCCACATTTTCGCTTCCATCGCAGCTTTCCACTCAGGGACAGCCAGTGCTTCAATCACATTCCTTGGAATCTCTTCACTATACACGGCCATAACAAATGCTTTGGCAGACGCAGACTCTCTCCCCCTGAATAAGTTAGCCATAGGGTAGCACTGGGATCCTGAGATATGATCCGGTGAGTACTTCCTAGCTGCAATACCTCTAGTACTCAGAGCAGGTAACACACGTGTGGGCAGCTCAACAATAGGGTCACGTGTAGGCTCAACGATAGGAGTATCATCCTCAGACACAACCTCTGCACCTATATACTGCATAGGAAACGACAAATCACATTATCATAAACATCAGGAGTGAAGGAGAGAGTACACACCTCAATATCTGGAGATGGAGCATCATGGGGTGGTGATGGCGAGTAGGCGGGCTGAACTGTAGGTGATGGAACCCTGATAGATAGGGGAGCAATCCAATCTAGTGGGTCACTCAGAATCTCCCCCTGCCCACTAGACGGGATTGCCTGGTAGTAGAACTCATTCTCCACGTCACAATGAAGTGTCGTGAATACCTGCCATGAAGACGGATCATAACATCGATACCCCTTCTGGTTAACCCCATAACCCACAAAAATAAATTTCAGAGCACATGCATCCAGTTAATTGTGCTGACCCTTGGAAATATGTACAAAAACAGAGCATCCAAAGACACGGGGAAGGAGGGTGAGATAGGATGGTACCCGAATATGGGAGGAAAGTACTTGCAGTGGCATTTTTAATTTCAGGATTTTGGTGGGAAGACGGTTCACCAAGTACATAGCAGTCGCAACTGCCTCGGGCCAAAAACATCCAGGAACTCCAGACTCAATCATTAATGCCCTCGAGATTTCCAACAAAATTCGATTTTTCTGCTCAGCAACTCCATTTTTCTCCGATGTGTACGGGCACATGGTTTGGTGAACAATCCCTGGTCAGCAAAAAATCTAGACATTGAATTGTTAACAAACTCTCCCCCATTATCTGTTCGAAAAATTTTCACTCCACCCCCAAACTTAGTATGAATCATCTGATAAAATTGGAGAAATTTATTGAAAACATAAGACTTTTACTTCAAAAAATAAATCCAGCACATCCTTGTGCATTCATCAATAAATAACAAGAAATATCGAAATCCACCAGCACCCTCAATCGGAGCAGGTCTCCAAACATCAGCATGAATAAGTTCAAAAGGTATCTCGAAATGAGACATGCTAACGAGAAATGATGTTCTACGAGTTTTTGCAAACACACATAACTCACACTTTATTGAAAAACGAGAAAGCTTAGGAAATAATTTCTGAAGGTAACCATCAGAAGGATGCCCAAGACGACAATGCCATAACCATGCCCTTTGATCTGTAGTAACTTCCAAAGTTCGGCCACACGATGCTACCTCAACCACGTAATATAGTCCAGCCCGCTCACTGCCACGCCCAATGATCTCTTTCGTCCGAATATCCTGCAATATACAAAAGGTTGGATACATCAATAAAGTACAGTTCAATTCCTTAGTAACGTGAGTGATAGAGAGCGGCTTATGAGATAAGGATGGGAGGGGTAAGCAATTTGATAATTTTATCGAGGGTGTTATCTCAATAATGCCCACCTTGGTCACTGACAACATTTTCCATTAGTTGTTTGAATCACTTTCTTCCGGGGAACCTGCATATTAGTAATATCCGGGCATCATATGTTACTGTGTCAGTAACTCCACAATCAAATATCCAATTTCGAGATTCCGGCCTGCACTAAGAAGAGCATAAGATACATCATCATCAAACTTTCCGAAACAACCATCCCCAAAAAATTGTGGGCCGCTCACCCTTCATCTATTTGCCCAGCCTTTGGCCCCAATTTCTTCCACCTATAGTCAGATTTAAATGTGGCTGGCCCATTCGACACCTTTCTAGGCCCAATATCATATAATTGTAACTTTGGCCCATTATTACTCAAATTCAAAATAAGTGGCGATGGGCGGGATTGTAAATCCACCCTCCTGCCCATTTTATCTTCACATTTACGCGTGGTCTGTGTCACACCACGTGCTGGACCGTCTCCTCCACTTCTTGCCTCATGATTTCTCGTTTCCATATGCATCAGCCTTTTTTCCCATGATTTGTATCTCTCGGGGGTTTCCTGCTGGTCGGCGATACTCCATCACCTTGTGTTGCCATCCTCAGTGAATACTTCGTCCTCTAAGCCCTCACTCATGGCTACAGTTCCCTGATTTTGTCAGTGGCTGGGTTGGTGCCATCCTCTACCTCTCATACTTCCGACTGCCGCCTTCCGGCAGTCCCTCATAATATGTACTTGGATGCCGTAAAGTTAGAGTAACGAGTTTCTCGCTAGAATGATGAGTTCGGTTGGCCCTGTCTCCCTAGATCTGACCGGTGGTTGGAGGCACGTGGTGGATTTCCGCGAGGTTCCATAGATGGCAGCGGTGGTCGACGGTGTGGATTTGGTTCAAACTCAGGTCATTGCGGAGGTCCGTATGAGCCGGATCCGTGGTTAGCCTTGCTGGATTGTGGAATCAAATTTTCTGGAGCGGGAGTTCGGGTCGGTCCATTGCTACTGGACCCATGACCCGTCTGGTGTACGATCTGCCCGGACCTGAGTCCAGATCTAAATCAATTCGGATTGTGTCCGGATCCAGAATCATGACCCAATCCCAAGATGCATTGTTGTGCCACCTCTCGCCGGATGGTGGCATAAGCGGTATCCATATCTGGTAACTTATCCTTCTTCAATATGTATCGAACTATGGCTTCAAACACATTGTCTAAACCATGAAGAAACTTGAATAACCTGTTCCTCGTGCATTTCGTTAAATTTGAGAATATCTTCTGGATCCCTCATAGGGTTTGGCCATCGGTGGTCGACCTCCCATCCACAAATCTTTACTTTGGCTGTAATACTGCTCTATTATTAACTGTCCCTGACTCAATTTCTCTGCTCTGTTGGTATAATCATATATTTGCAGGTTGTCTTCCCCGAACTTATATGTCTTGGCGAGCCCTTTCCACAACTCTAGGGTTGTTGGAAAATTGAGATATTGCTGGTTTATGATTTCATGAATATTTTGGGTGATCCGCCCGTAGACTTGCAAGTCTCGCTCCCACCATTCCTGGTATCCTGCTTCTCCCTCTCACGGAGGAGGCAGGTTTTAGGTAATGTGTTCGATTCAGCCACGACTGTCGATTGCGATCTCCATCCGATGCTTCCATATCGGATCATTCTTATTATCCAGTAGTTCTCTTAATTTGATGTCTCCCTGATGATTGTTCGTTGTTCCACCCACTTTTGGAACTAACGTTGTTTGCTTATCTTGCAGCACAGCTGCAATCTGTTCGCCGAGCACTGGTGTGGCCTCCATGAGTGCTACCGTCTCGATCATACTCTTGTCCATTTTACTCATGATTGGTAGATGATAATACCGAGATTCGTCCCCTGCTCTGATACCATGAAGAATTTAAGAACACGATATTTACGTGGTTTGGGAGTATCCCTACTCCATGGAAGGATTCTTGATCCTTCGTTATTATATTTCTCTTGTATTTTTTCACTTCCTTTACATCATACACATTGCACACTACTTATAGGCACATTTAAAACATAAACTCTAATCCCGGGATTATGGTAATGCAATCCTGGGAAATCAGTGGGAAGATTTGATTTGGTCAAATCTTTCCCAAATATCCCAACTAACAGCAATTTCAGCAAAGATGGAGATTTGACATAAATATATTTGGTGGCATTAATAGCCGAGAGGTAATGTCTTCTTCGTAGTATGAACTTTCAGATCTTAATGTCCTAAAGTTTTAAAAAACTCGCGGGTTGTGACATTAAAGTGCACAATCCGGTTTGACTAGTAATTGTCGTAAATGAATTTAGAATTTAAAGAAAAACATGGCGAAGAGGCGACCAGGGCAGGAAACCGTTCACGATGAAGGAGACGATGGTGGAGAATTGACCCAAGTCGTCCGTAGAAGAAGATGGACAACGACAACATGAAATGCACCTGCAAGGAGGTTCATCAACATGGGAAAAAGGACATGTGGCAAACATAAGAAGAGATTATACAACATATTACTTCACAAACTTTCAATCGGCATGGAATGCTACCAAGATGGGCAGATTCTTTGGAGATTTAGGGCTTGTCAAGGATGTCTACATCCCAGACAAGATTGGTGCTCATGGAAAGAAATTTGGCTTTGCCAGATTTGGAGATGTGCGGAATCTAAAAGATTTGGTGGCCAAAATATCGGGACATCAAGTTGGCAACCTCAAGCTGCAGTTCAACCTGGTGAGATATCAGAGTGATGATCGAGCAGGCACTCAAAGAAACCTGCAAAAATAGAGGAAGAAGAAACAGTCCTATGTGAGGCCAAAAGTTATGGAGAATAAGATGGATAATGCAAACATGAGGAAGAGTGAAATTTATGCCCAGGCTGTAACTAAAGGTGTTCCAACTGTTCGAGGTCAAACATCCATGACAGAGTCGTATACTTCCAAACCACAAGCAAGGTTTGGTTGCAGTAAACAATGATGGGTACATTGAAGCTTCCTTACAACGATGATCTTGCAAGTTTGAAAATGGATCTGAGGCGTGTGGGTTTCGACAATGTCACCATAAAAGCATTGGAGTCAAATAAAGTGTTATTGTTTGGGCTAAATGCAGATCAAACAAAGGTGATATTGGATCTTGGTGCTAAAAAACATAATCTATTTTTTGAAAAGCTCCAGATGTGAGAATTAGATGTTGAATTACCGAATAGGAAATGTGGTTAATCCTTAGAGGAGTTCCACTCCACTGAAGAAATGAGGATTTCCTTAATTGGTTGGGTCACCAAATGAGAAAAGTGATGCCGATAGATAATGACACCATTGAGCACAAACAGCTGAAGCATTGCAGACTGCAAGTGGAGCTGGTGAGCAGAAAAAAGTGCAGGACTTGAAATCTATCATGATTCATGGGCAGAATTATGAGATAGAGATAGAGGAAGAAATGCAGGAAATAATCCGGTTTGGCATGACTCCGATGAAAGCACTCATGCTGCCCAGATAATAAGGAGTGACTTCGCCGGTGGATCCCCTTCCGGCAAATCTAGAGTCCCAACAGTCACGAAGCGAGGAAATTTCAAATTCTTGGAAAGTGCAATCAAGAGCAATAAATGTTGATTTTGAAAAAGAAAATATTCCGAAAGATGGAATCTCAAGGCTGAATACTAACAGCAAGGAGTTAATGCCCTATTTTGAACTTGATTGTGAGCTGTATGGCAATTCTCAAGAGGGTAATAACTCTAATTTGGAACTGAGAGAAGAACGAGTAGAGCAGGTAATAATTGAGACAATGCAGGCTAAAACCAAAAACTCACAGTGTGTTAATAAATGCACGTGAGGAGATCCAAAAAGAAATAACATATTCTTTTTTTGGATATTATTCGACCGGAGCCGTAGCAGATTGGAGAACGAATCCTAATAAACAATCTGCAGGCAAAGAAATCTATACCCTGGTCTGGAGCTCCATTAAGTGGAATGTGCAGAATCATGAGGGCTAAAGACAATAGACGAAAATACATTCGTAAAGTAAAGAAAATACGAGAGAGGCTATGGCAACAAGAAAAGTGGATAAATGACATTACTGATGAAGGGTATTTGGATGATATCACACCTGCATGGCATGCTGAACCAAATGGAATCAGTCAAATAAATATAGCACCGGATCAAGTTAGAGAAGAAGTTGAGAAAACAACTCATCACGCTGAACAATTTGGAGTGCAAGCAGACGTCTCACAGGTGAATAAACTTATGCAGTTAGAGGCCAAGGATCAAGCAATGAGTACAGTATAAAGTTATTCCTCCAGAATAGGAGTTTTCTCGTGAGTTTAAAATTCGGATTATGTTATACAATGTAAGAGGACTAGTTGGTCCTAATAAACAGACAGAGATAATGGATGTTGTGAAGAAGTTTGACTTGCAACTAATCTGTTTGCAAGAGACTAAGATGGAAAATGTTGATAGCAAGTTATGTGAGAAGTTGCTGCAAACCTCATAAATTGGTTTCAATTATAGACCTGCACAAGGAAGATCAACTGGTATACTAACTGTATGGAAGCTGAACTATTATATTGGGATCAGTTCGTGGAGTGAAGAGGGGATCCTAATTACAACAGGGAAATTTCCAGATTTGGATGAAGAAGTAGCTATTGTGAACATTTACTCACCCTGCCCTTTATCCAGGAAACAAGCATTATGAGCCAAAATTCTAAATTACTTATCCAGATTCCCAGACATTCAGTGTTGTTTGTGTGGTGACTTCAACACTGTTAGAGCAAGACAAGAGAAAAGAGGGGTATCTGTAGTCTCAGCAAGCGAGATCAGGGGCTTTAACAACTTTATTGTTCAATATGGGCTTGTTGATCTACCCCTACAAATTAGGAAGTATACCTGGTACCAACCGGAGGTAATAGTGTCAGCAGGTTGGACATGTTTATGCTTTCTGATTCCTGGACTCAGCAGTGGCCTAACTTGGTTCAAACACTGCTAGATCTCAAGTATTTAGACCACTGTCCAATACTACTAATGAATGATGAAGTAAACTGGGGCCTGAATCCATTTAAGGTCCTAGATGCATGGTTCTAGCATCCAGATTTCGAGAAATTTGTGGAAGAAGCATGGCTAAATACGGCTGCATAGGGAAGAGCTGATTTTGTAATCTACGAAAGGATGAAGCATTTAAAGCAAAGCTTGAAAACTTGTAATAAAGAAGTTTTTGACATACTGCATGAGAGGCTGGAGGAGGCAACACAAAAGATCAAGCACTATGACATGCTGATGGAGCAGAATGACCTATCGGATGTGGAAAAAGAAGCATCAAAGGAAGCATGAGCTGATTTACTAAAATATTCAAGAATGTAGGCCACCTTAACCTATCAGAAATCAAGATCTGTATGGCTGAAACAAGGGGATGCTAATACCATATTTTTTCATGCCACTGTTCAAAAAAATAGAAGCATGAATACTATTAGAGGGATGAATATTCAAGGGGAATGGACGACTAATCTACAACAAGTAAAGGGACACATAAATGATGAGTTTGAGAAGCACATTGCAACTGAGGAACATCCCAAACCAAAGATGAACTGGGGAATAGAAAGAAGAATTTTTGAAGTTGATTGTGATATCATAACAGCCCCTTTCTCTGAGCAAGAAATATGGGATGCAGTTCAGCATTGTGCATGAGAGATGAGCCCGGGCCCTGATGGTTTTAACTTCAGTTTATCAGACACTTCTAGAATTTATTCAAAGCTGATGTTCTTAAATTTTTTGAAGAATTCTGGCGCTCGGCTAAGATGGTTAAAGTTATTAACTCTACTTTGGTTGCACTAGCCCCCAAGACACTTAGCCCTCAAGGAATAAACTATTTTAGGCCAATATCTATGGTAGGCAGCCTATACAGGATGCTTTCAAAGCTTCTAACTAAAAGACTCTCATTTATTCTCCTCAACTTGGTGCCTATCTCACAGACGGGATTTGTCCCGGGCAGAGCCATTCTAGACAGTATTTTGGTAGCAAATGTAGTTATTCAGTGATCTGATTTATACCATGAAAGTCATCCCACAAAAAGTTCACCCACAGCATAAGCACACACACACATTGGTGTGTGTGTGGTCCCCACTCTTATGAGTGGGTTGAACTTTTCGTGGGTTGAACTTTTGTGGTATAAATCAATTGCCGGTTATTCATGATGCAAAAGCCCTCAAAAACCTTGCACGCTATTTAAAGTTGATTTTTCGAAGGCCTTTAACTATGTTTGTTAGCCTTATAAAATAGATGATATGGATCAAAGCATGTGTGCAAACAACACATATTGCATTGATGGTTAATTGAAGTTGTTGTGGTGAGGTTAAAATGCATAAAGGATTGAGGAAAGGTGACCCCTCGTCACCCTTGCTATTTACAATTGCAGCAGAAGGTCTATCTATTCTAGTGGAAAGAGCTGCAGTGCAAGGAAAAATCCAAGGCTACTGTTTTGGAGAAAATCCTATCAGAATAACTATTAAGCAATTTGCTGATGACACGCTGCTGTTTGGGAATGGATCAGAGATTGATTTGCGATCTTATAATAGGATATTGAGGATATCTGAAGTAATTACAGGGCTGAAGGTCAACTTTGACAAGAGTAAGCTATACATTATAAATTCAGCAGAGGATGATGGAAGAAGACAAGCTGAACTATTAAACTACAAGTTGGACACTATTCCTTTCAAATATCTAGGGATACAAGTTGGAGTGAATCCAAGAAGATTGAATACATGGAAACTAGTCCTAGACTTGATTGAAAAGAAGCTTGGAGGGTGGGACAAACAGTATATATCTAGAGGTGGACGAGTCATATTAATTCAGGCTGTGCTTTTTGCTATTTCAATCTATTATTTATCACTATATAGGGCGCCTAAAGGAATTCTGAAAAAGATACTGCAACTCCAATGAAAATTCCTACAGGGAGGGAAGAATGATGGGCCCAGAACAATCCCTTGGGTAAGCTGGAACAAGATCACATACCCAAAGGTTAAAGGAGGGTTGAATATCAGAAATCTGGAAAATTTCAACTTAGCACTGCTTGCTAAGTGGGGCCGAAAGTTGATTTCAGGGTGCAACCAAATATCAAATGATGTCCTAATTGCAAGATATGGTGATATACGATTGAATACAAGAAATGTGCTTCAACCACATTCTGGAAGAAAGTTTTTAACACGGTGGCAG
The DNA here is from genome assembly GCA_025802335.1 of Pinguicula primuliflora. Taxonomy (NCBI): domain Eukaryota; kingdom Viridiplantae; phylum Streptophyta; class Magnoliopsida; order Lamiales; family Lentibulariaceae; genus Pinguicula; species Pinguicula primuliflora. The sequence goes on along the minus strand of JAOYMZ010052989.1, from coordinate 14,828 downwards.
AATCTTACAAATGCAATTGTAAGTGAAAACTAGTTTTGGAGACAATATCACAGGAAAATAGGCAAAGGAGATGCAACATGTTTCTGGGAGGATAACTGGTTAGACAGACAACCATTTTCAGAGAAGTTTCCAATGCTATATTCCCTTAGTGCAGACAAAGAAGTTATAATTAATGAGAAAGAGAATTATATCCTGAGCCGATGGACGTGGAGCTGGCATTGGCTTTGTAATCTTCAAGGAGAGGAACTACAACAACAATTGCGAGAAATGTTGGATGCAGCACCACCGCAAACAAATGAAGAAAATATTTGGCTAGCATCAAGTGGTAATCCCTGCAGCACAAAATCAGACCCTTATGCAGAATATTTGGAATCAAAATGAAGCTGATGTTCTAGCTGCTCATGCATAGAACAAACTAATTCCAAAGAAGATATGTTGTTTTACCTGGAAATTGTTGCAAGGTTGAATCCCTGCAAGAGTGAACCTACTATCTCGAGGTATTGATCTCCAAACAGTTACTTGTGTATTGTTCGAAACAGAATCAGAGGCCATTGATCACTTATATCTACAATGCATTGAAACATCAAGAATACGGTATGCAATTTACCAACGGTTGGGTGTACATATGGTGCTTGCGGCATCAATTCGCCAGCAATTCACCCAACATATGCACCTTGGCAGGAAATCTGTTGGGTCATCTGATGGGGCATCGATTCGCCAATAATTGCGGAGTTTCCATGGATAAGGGACATACTCAATGCAATTTGGCAAGAAATCTGTTGGGTCATCTGGAAAGTAAGAAACGAAAGGATATTTAAGGGCAAGCAGATTCAACATGAATTAGCAATTGAAATGATTCAAATGAATCTATGGCAAACACTGAAGGTGCACAGAAAAATTCCACCTCGAATGTCCATCACGGAGTGGAGCAGATTCCCCATGTTTTGTATTCAGCGATGAAGGAAGAAGAAGTTGAAGGAGAATCCTGCGAAAAAAGAAGTTGAAGGAGATTGAAGGGGAATCGTGAAATTTAGGGATTTGAGCAGAATTGTTTTGTAAAGTGTAAATATATATTTCTATAAATAAAATATACAAATTTACCTATAAAATAAGTAATTGTAGTAAATGGTTAAGTGTGGTGTAATTCTAATTTAATGCATGGAAACCAGTGCTAGTGCAGTTTCAGAAAGTATTGAATTCTTGGACTCACAAGAATTTATCATTCGTTGGAAGACTTGTGCTACTAAACTCAGTACTATTTGCTCTGCCTACATACTATTTTTTTCCTGTTCTTAGCCCTTAGGAAAATATTGAACAAACTTGAGTCATCCGTAGGACTTTTTTCTGGGGAGTAAGAAATGAGAAAAAAAATGTATTGGGTTACATGGGATAAAGTCTGTAAGCCAAAGGATAAGGGAGGGTTAGGAGTTAGGACATTGGAGGATATTAGCAAAGCTCTTCTGAGAAAATGGGTGGGATACTAAATGAAAAGGAGGAACTGTGGAAAAAGGTGGTAAGGTCTAAGTATGGACAGGAAGGGAGGATTCAATGTGGGGAATGGAGGGAGTTGGGGGTGGAGGGAGAGAGATTGGGGAATGCTGACGGAGAAACAAGAGGGAATGTGATGGTGATAAGAAGGGAGAGGGGAGGGATGCATTCAAAGTGGTGGAAGGACATTCAAAAGGTGGGGGGAGAGGAGTGGATAAAGGAATTAGTGAGATTAAAGGTGAGCTATGGTAGGTTGTAAAGACTGGATAGGATGAGGGGATGCAATGTGAGGGATCATGGAGAGTGGAGGAGTGTGATGGATAATGCAAGTGCACACTATCAAATTATAATACAATGTTGGGAGCAAGGGTCGGGTTCACAAGGAGGGACTCATCATCATGCAACTAACTTATAGCTTCTATCAAAGTAACCCAAAATTCAGGAAGATATATCTAATAAACTACTGAGCAGAATTGGACGAACTTAAATGCATTAGAAATCTTAACAAGTATAGAATAAATGTTGTGAGGCACTTAATCCAAAATAACAACACAAACAGAGATACAATACAGAATAAAGAGGCAACTCAGGGCTGCAGTATTTTACTTTGCTAAAACACTAATGACTGTCTTTAATCACCAAAGAATTGTTTTTTGTTTGTTTTAAACCACAGAACCCTTGTATAATTAGCCCTTTGGTCTAGGTGCAAATTAGTCTATCCAACTTAGAGGCAGGTTAGGGGTAATACCCCAAGGACGGACAATTGATAAACACAATTGACCTTTGACTAAACTTAACATCTAGGTGGTCTTGTTCCTTGTATGTGGCACCACAGGCTAGGGGTAATACCCCAAGGGTGGCAGTGTGAGCAAGTTTATTGTAGAATCTACACACCTACTTTTGTAGTGAATGCAAATCACCTAAATGAGTTCATACATTCCGGCCGATAAACCAGAACAAGCTCATATGAAACGAAGCAAATATTGATTCAATGGTTCATAAAAACTAAATCAAAAGTGTAAAAGCTCGGCTCAACCGAGCCCTAAGTCTACAGAATTAGCTCATGCAAGCAAGAGTTGATACAAGCATAAATGTTCAGCAACAACTCGAATCCATGATTTCCTTATTCTCGTATGTAGCAGAGATTGGTTGCTGGTATTTTTGCCTTCTCGCCTCTCTAGACACCTCTCAAGTCTCTCTTGGCTGAATGAGAAGTGTTCTACACTTCTAGGGCCGTGTCCCTGTGCAATGGCATGATTGCCCCTTCAGCCGTTTGAGACATATGCACCAATTTAGAGACGGATCTGTCTTTGACTATGCACCTAGACTCATATTAGTATATGGGTCCCAAACTCGATCCTACCGAGCCCAGATGTGTGTATCGTGCAAAGAGAACTTGCAGAGTATCTCCTGAACTACATTCTGGTAAAAGGGCAAGATCACCCTTTAAGCCGTTTGCAAGTTATGCACCATACCAGGGGTTGTTCGGTAAATGAATCTGCATATTGCCCCAAATGGGAGAATCCCTCCAAAGTCAATACAGGCGGCATTTTCAGCACTCCAAGTCTGCATACAACTTGTAAATCATCTATTGGACTATCTTCTTGTGAAAGGGCAGACCCGCCATCGAGATGGTTTGGAAGATATGCACACTGGAAGGGTGCAGGTGGTCTTTTCTCTCTTATTTTCTTTTTTGGCCAGGCAGCTTTTGGAGTGGTTGCTGTTTTTTTCCAGTTTTGGCAAAACCTTTCTTGTTTATATCTTTGGCTCCAAGTTTTGTGTATATCACACGAGATAATGTTGCAGTTGGTCTAGGACCATTACTTGGACATGAAATGGATCATAAATTACCAAGTGTGCACTTCATCAATTAAGCACAAACCTCTTATTTAGAGTGTACTCGCCAGGTTTCATGCAGGCCCTTGCCAGAAAATATTACACTAACTCCGGCACCTGAACTTCGGCTTTTTGCTCATTTCTAAACAAATCTTCACCGTTCAGCTCCATTTGGTCCTTGAATCTAAATCAACACAATTAGGCAAGAAATAAGGCATAAATGAAGTGATTAGGGTATAATTTGATAAGAAATGATAACCAAAGGATGCTTAAAACACGATATAAATTTAGCTTATCAAACTACCCCACACTTAAACCTTACTTGTCCTCAAGCAATAAAATCAGTAAGAACTGTAAACAACGAGACAAGACAATGTGTATGTAGTGCTTAATCGTGTTCATCTAGTGCAAGTGTAGACTCAAGTGAGGGTGTAATCTTTCACAAGAACAAGTTACAAGTTAGGGGATAGCAACAGCACCTTGCCTTCCTGGTTCATACTTCACTAGTAGCCTCAAGTGTGTCCCTCTTTAATCTAGATCTTGTTTCTCTACGGACTAACTAAACTCTTCACTCTCACCCACAATCCTGGTGCAAAAGCTTTTATAGTAATCTCAAACCAAGTCTCAACTCCATCACACTCAATTTGGGATTAGTGTTTAGGTAGAGACTCCTCTCTTGGTGGAGTTGGACCAGATCATTATGGCCTCTCCATTTGGCTTGCATGAATCGCGGATAGTGTTTTATGTCAAATCTGGACAAGGAATATAGATGATCACTTGCTAAGCTCTTTTCTTCTTTATTATGCATAGCCACTATTTTCTCTTTTGGTGATCAGCTCACTCTTTGAGTCTTTGTTGTTGATCTTCTTGTTTCTTTTCTGAGTTTGCTCCAGAAATATTTCTGCTTTGAATTTTCGGACTCAAGCCTCATTTTGATGTGCAAGGGGAGATTTCATGAATCTTTTGAGACAACTTTGTTGTTTTGATGCACCTCTGATCTTTGTTTAAGAGACTTTGAGTCCTTCTGTTGTTTTCTGTTTTTCTGCAGATTAATTGTTTCTTTCTTTTATCAGCACTCTGTGTGAGCTCCTGTGTGGAACATTCCTTTCTGATGATGAAGGCAAGAGCAAGTTCATCAAATCTCCTCATCCAGAATCAACTAAAACCTGTACCACTCCCTTCCCTCATTCAAAATTATGAACACTCGGCTTCGGATACACTACTAGGCTTCTGCACCCTCTCCTTCAATCCTATGAAGAATTTCAGTTTGCATCTCCCGGATATGCTAAAGAGATCACAGACCACAACAACAGATGCATACTTAGCTTAGCATTTATCCAATCCTAGCAGTGATGAGCAAAAAGTTCACAAAATTTCAAAACATTTGCCCCTAACAGTGCATCGACTACAAAATAGGTACGCAAATCTTAGCATAATTAACAAACTGTGCTACCAAACCCCTACCCCACACTTAAAATCTCACTTTTCCTCAAGTGAAAGTTACTAACATTATAGAATACATAGAATTATGAAGAAGATAGGCATGAAGCAATACAACCTGGTGTGAAGGTTATGCACTTTTTGCTCACTGCACTTTTTATCCACAACTGATCTCCGAAGTCTCATCTCATCTTCAGTGTGAAATCTAGCTTGCTGACTGCACCATGCTTCAAAAACACTTAAAAACACTTAAAAAAAATAGAAACATACTTGAATTGGGTTGCCTCCCAAAAAGCTTTAAGTTTATGGTCTCCAGATAGACCTCTATCTGCTGGTTCGCTCCTTGAAGTGCAAAGCCTCCTTGATCACTTCAAAATTTTCAGGTGAGTTGTAGTGTTTGACTCTGTGCCCATTCACCTTGAAGACTGTTCCTTGATCATTCTTCAACTCCACAAATCCATAAGGAGATACTTTGACTATCTTAAAAGGACCAGACCATCTGCTCTTGAGTTTTTCTGGGAAAAATTTCAGTCTAGAGTTGAAAATCAGCACTTGCTGACCCAAAGAAAATGCTCTTGTATTGATGTTCTTGTCATGAAAGAGCTTGGTATTTTCTTTATAGATCATGGAGCTCTCATAGGCATCATGCCTCAGTTCTTCCAACTCACCCAGTTGGGTCATTCTCTTAGCTCCAGCCTCGGCCAAATCCATGTTCAAGTGTTTGATAGCCCAATATGCCTTTTGTTCTAGCTGTACAGGAAGATGACAGGGCTTGCCATAAACAACTTTGAATGGAGATGCGCCAATGGGAGTCTTGTAAACAGTTCTGTATGCCCAAAGTGCATCAGAGAGTCTCATGGCCCAATCTTTCCTTGAAATTCCTACTGTCTTCTCCAAGATCAGCTTGATTTCTCTGTTTGAGAGTTCAGCCAGCCCATTGGTCTGAGAATGGTAAGGTAGGGACACATTGTGCTTCACTTCATACTTGCTTAGCAGATTTTCAAACAACTTGTTGTAGAAGTGTGATCCTCCATCACTGATGATGTACCTAGGAGTTCCAAATCTTGCAAATATGTTCAGGTTCAAGAATTTGATCACCACAGCATCATCATTAGAAGGAGTTCAGACTGCTTCCACCCACTGTGAGATATAGTCCACTGCTACCAGAATGTAGAGCTGTCCTTGAGTTGGAGTGAAAGGTCCCATGAAGTTTATGCATCAAACGTCAAATACTTCAACCTCCAAAATCCAAAATTGCAGCATCTCATTTCTCCTTAACATATTTCCCACTCTTTGACATCTATCACAAGCTTGAACAAACTTGTGAGCATCCTTGAAGAGAGATGACCAGAAAAATCCACACTACAGCACCTTCATTGTTGTCCTTTGGCTTCCAAAATGTCCTCCACACTCCAAGGAATGACAGTGTGGAGAATAGAGCTCATATCTTCTTTAGGAACACACCTCCTGATCACCTGGTCCAAGCATATCTTGTTGAAGAATGGTTCTTCATAAAAGTAATTCTTGAGGTCATAGAAAAACTTTTTCCTCTACAAGTAACTGCAAAATAGAAGCGTGTTACAAGATAAATAATTGACAAAATCAGCATACCGGGGGACTTGTGCGGAGGAGATAGAGAACACTTCCTCACCAGGGAATGCATCCAAGATAGGGGCGGCTGCAAGAATGGCAATGGTGTTGTCTTCTAGTCTTGAAAGGTGATCAGCCACTACATTCTCTATTCACTTCTTATCTTTGATCTCCATGTCAATCTCTTGAAATAAAAGGACCCATCTGATCAGTCTTGGCTTGACATCCTTTTTACTCATCAAATATTTGATTGTAGCATGATCTGAGCATACCACAACTCTGCTTTCCAGAATATAGGGCCTGAACTTGTGAAAAGAATAAATCACAGCCAATATTTCCTTTTCAGTTGTGGTATAGTTCAATTCAGCAACACTAAGCATCTTGCTCGCATAGTAGATTGTGTAGAACCTCTTCTCCTTGCGTTTTCCAAGAACTAATCCCACAGCAACATCAAAGATATCGCACATAATCTCAAAGGGTAGGATCCAATCAGGTGCTGTCATGATAGGAGCAGATATCAGCTATTTTTTCAGCTCTTCAAAAGACTTCAGACACTCATCAGTGAACTTAAACTCTGCCTCATTCTCAAGTAGATGGCACAAAGGCTTGGCAATGAGTGAAAATTCCCTAATGAATCTTCTATAAAAATCATGTCCAAGAACACTTCTGACTGCTTTCACTGTCATGGGAAGAGGTAGGCTCTTAATCACTTCAATTTTGGCCTTGTCCACTTCTAGGCCTCGTCTAGATACCTTATGTCCAAGCACATTGCCTTATCTGGCCATAAAATGGCATTTCTCCTAGTTGAGAACAAGCTGCACTTCTTCATACCTTTCCAGTACTTTCTTCAGGTTTTCTAAGCACAACTCAAAGCTGTCTCCAAAAATACTGAAGTCATCCATGAATATCTCAATGATCTACTCTATCATATCTCAGAATATTGCCATCATACACATTTGAAAGGTGTCAGGAGCACTGCATAAATCAAAGTGCATTCTTCGAAAAGCAAAAGTACCATAGGGGTATGTAAAAGTGGTTTTCTTTTGATCTTCAGGAGCCATTGTGATCTGGTTATGTCCATTATATCCATTTAGGTAACCATAAAACTTGTGACCAGAGAGTCTCTCTAGCATTTGATCCACAAACGGCAAAGGATAGTGATCCTTCCTTGTTGCTTTATTCAATTCTCGGTAATCCATACATATCCTCCATCCTGTGACTGGTTTGGTTGTGATCAATTCCTCATTTTCATTCAATTGTGTTGTGAATCCACCCTTCTTAGTCACCAATGCACAAGACTAATTCTAGCACGGTCAGAGATAGGATAAATAACTCCAGCATCAAGCCACTTCGGCACTTCTTTCTTCATTACTTCTTTCATCACTAGTTCAATATCCTCTGTGCCGCTATCACTGGTGTGCTACCTTCTTCTAAAAAGATTTTGTGCATATACAGGGCTGGAGAGATCCTTTTTATATTTGCTAAAGTCCAGCATATGTCTCCCTTATGTTATTTGAGGACATGTAGCAATGCAGCTTCCTGATCCTCACTTAGTTTCTGGTTTATAATCACTGGCAGACTTGTCCCTTCTCTGAGGAAAGAATACTTCAAATGACTTGAAAGGGGCTTCAAATCCAGCTCTGGAGGGTGGATGAATGAACTCTACTGAGGAAGGGGTTGCTCTCGCAAAGATTCAACCTTCCTAGGCTCACTGCTCAGATGATTCTTCATAAGTACTGCACATTCTGCTACAGATGGATCCTGCAGCACTTCTTCTTTTTTTGCAGTCAGGTAAGTGACCAAAGGGTCCTGCATACATCACAGTTCTGTAGATAATGCTTCCTATCTCGTCTCCATGGCCATACACTGCTCAAAATATTCGACTTCCTCTAGATAATCCACAGGTATTTTCATTGCATGATACACTTCGAAACAAACCTCTTCAACTGCTATTCTCAATTTTAATTCTCAAATCTGCATATCTATCAGTGCTCTCCCTGTCCTCAAGAAAGGCCTTCCAAGTATGATAGGCACTCCCTGGTCCTCAGCCATATCTAAGATAACAAAATCAACAGGAAAGATAAACTTGTCAACCTTAACCAAAACATCTTCAACAATACCTCTCGGCCTTTTCAGTAATTTATCAGCAAGCAGGAGTGTGATTCCAGTGGCTTGAGGTTCTCCAATTCCCAGTTTCTGTGATATAGAATAGGGAATCCAATTGATACTGGCTCCAAGGTCACACAAGGCTCGTTCAAAGGTCTGCTCACCAATGGAGCATGACACTGTGAAGCTCCCTGGGTCAGACAGTTTAGGTGGAATTGAAATATTCTTGCAACTCAAAATTGTTGAACACTATGCAGTCAGGGAAATGGTGTCATCATCCTCAATTTTTCTCTTCTAGGTCAAGATATCTTTCATGAATTCGACATAAATAGGCATCTTCTCTAATACCTCAGTAAAAGGAATATTAATTTGCAACTTTTTGAACACACTGGTAAATTTCTTGAATTGTTGCTCTTGCAGTTCTTTCTGCAACCTTTGAGGGTATGACAGCTTCTTCATAACTTCATCAGTGAGCTCAACTTGCTCCCACTTTTACCTTTTCTTAAGTCTGACTTCTTGTTTGATTTTTCTATTCTTCTCTATCCTCTCATCTTCTTCCTTAGTTCTCGGAGGAATCACTACTGATGGTGGCAAGACAGAATCCTAATTTTCTCTTCCAGGCCTCAAAGTAATGGCCTTGCAGCTCTACTTTGGATTATTTTCTGTGAAACTGGGCAACTTTCCTTGTTGTCTTTCCTGCATTTGAGATGCTAGCTGCACCACTGCATTTACAAGCTTTTTCGGAGTTGTGTTCTGATTCTGGAGTGCAACTTGTTGATTCTGCAAGGTAACTTGGGTGCTCTGCATTTGAGCTTGCATTTCAACCTGAACATTACCTTTTATTTCTTGCTTCTCCAAGTGACTAGATTGCCACCAACAAACGTAGACTGAAGTTGACCGTCTGTCTGTCGAATTTCCTGCCCAGTCATCATCTGTATATGCCTCTATACTCAAATGTCCCTGTCGGTTGCAAAGTATCCCAGTATCAGGGGATCCTTTCAGGTATCTCAGAATTCTCAGTGTCGCTTCCATATGATCTCTCTGCGGGTTATACATAAATTGACTTACAATCCCAACTGATTAAGCAATATCAGGACGTGTATGTGCCAGATAGATGAGTTTCCCAACCAAGTGTTGTGTTTAATGAAAGTGATTTTCCTTGCCTGGTTAAAAATTCAGTTGCTGTTTTACCTGCTAAGCCTGATCCTGAACCTAAAATAATGGTTTTTGAAGAAGAAAAGTTTCCTCTTGTCACTGTTGAGGTGGATGCTCAACCAAATCCACCTATTAAGGTGGAGGTTGAGGCTGGAGATTCTGTTGCAGAATCTGATCCTCCTCAAACAGAAACTGTTGTTGAAAATGTGGATGATCCTCTTGAAACTGTTTCTAAAACAGAGTCTGAACCTTCTGTGCCTTTACCTGCTCAATCTGATAAATCAAGTTTAAATGATTATCAGCTGGTTAGAAATAGGGAAAGAAGGGTGATAAGACCTAATCCAAAATATGCAAACTTTGCTGAGATTATTGATTATGCTTTCTTAGTTAGTCAACAAATTTTGTATCATGGACCTGGAACTTTTTATGAGGCTGTGAACTGTCCAGACTCTGATAAATGGCTAGCTGGTATGAATGATGAAATTGATACTCTAAATCAAAATGCTACTTGGGTCCTGGTTCCTAAACCTAAAGATAGGAAAGTTGTTGATTGTAAATGGATTTTTAGGTGTAAATAGGGCAATTCTGATTCTGAATCTGTTAGGTATAAAGCAAGACTAGTTGCTAAAGGTTTTAGTCAACGTGAATGAATTGATTTCAATGAAATTATTGCTCCTGTTGTCAAATTCAAAACTATTCGCATTCTGCTTTCATTGGTTTCTTGCTGTAACTTGGAATGTGATCAATTGGATGTTAAAACTGCTTTCTTATATGGTGAATTGGATGAAGAAATTTTTATGCAACAGCCTCTAGGTTATATTGATAAATCCAGACCTAATTATGTGTGTTTACTGAAAAAATCCTTATATGGCCTTAAACAGGCACCTAGACAGTAGTATAGACGGTTTGATTCATTTATAATCAGTTTGGGTTTTATTAGAAGTCAGTTTGATAACTGCTTTTATTTTTTGAACAGTGAACATGCTATTGTTTATTTACTGATCTATGTGGATGACATGCTTGTTATTAGTGAGTCCAGATTTGAGATTGATAATTTGAAACAGAAATTAAAGTATGAGTTTGAAATGAAAGACTTAGGGGTAGCTAAGAAGATACTTGGTATGGAAATTGAAAGAAATAAGGCTTTTGGTACCTTAAAATTACATCAGTATGGTTATATTCGTAAAGTCTGTCCCTGCAGCTTGGTGTAGGTGATTTTTATCCGACTACCGGTGCGAGCGCTTCTTACGCAACACCCCCACCACAAATCTAGGCATACAAATCATTGCACCCGCATATGATTCAGACTTGGATATGGATGCTACTCTTGATTATTTCCGTAGTAGTTCATGATATATTTTGATTCAGAAGTATTTCGAAACAATTTTACCAAACCAAACTAAACCAATCCAAACATACCCAGTAAAATCCCGTTCTTAGGTAGAGTCTGGGGAGGGTAAGATGTACGCAATCATATCCCCACCCCTCAACAGGATGGGAAGATTGTTTCCGTAGAGACCCTCAGCTCGGAAAAAAACAATAAAATTAAAAATAATAATAATAATAATCATAGTAATAGTAGAACTAATCATAGTAGTAATAATCCTAATAATAGTGGTAATAATAGTAATAATAGTAATTATTATTATTTTAACAATAATAAAAGAAATAAGCGAATATAGTAGAAATAAACTACTTATCTCAACCATACACTACATATATCCGAAATAAAATAAATGCCTACACAAATAAGGAACCAACTAAACAGATAAAATACACTTAGGTGCAAATATCCACTAGTATAATTCCACTAATTTCTATCAGTCTAGAGGTCCATACACAAATATCAACTCTATATAGTCCTATATATCTTTAATCGTAATATGACGTCTCCAATTCGTCCTATCAGAGGTCATGTCCTCGGAGAGGTTTAATCCTACTAAATCTAACCGGATCTGCTCATCCCATGTTGTTTGAACATGCTAATAAAGAAAAATTGGTGCGTGCCGCATTTTAGTTTGGAAAACATACTAGAAGCTCCTTTGCTAGTGTGGGGAGTGGCAGTTCTTATGCTTTTGATGTGATACATTCAGATGTTCAGGGACCTTGCTGTACGATTTCTATAAATGGTTTTAAATACTTTTTGTTGTTTATTGACACCTGTGTTACATGACTTTATTTAATGAAGAATAAGAGTGATAAGTTTTCATGCTTTAAGGACTTTTACAGGTAAGTTTAAACCCATTATGGTGCGGTGGTGAAAATCTTGAGATTTTATACTGGTACTTAATATAGAAATATGGCCTTCTGTGAGTATCTGTCCTCCTAGCGAATTCTTCATCAAACTACATATCCCTACACATCATACTAGAATGGAGTGGCATAACAAAAGAATAAACATCTTCTTGAGGTTGTTCAAAGCATGTTGATTTCCATGAATGTTTCTAAGTATTTATGGGGGTAGGTGGTCTTGACAGCTACTCAGTTGATTCTTTAGATGCTCTTACGCGTGTTACACTGAAAAATTCCCTCTGAAATATTGATTGCTGAGAGTGTGGATCTCCTCCAATTGAAGATTTTTGATTTTATGTATTTTGTACAGGAAGCCATATGTCGACAAGTTAGATTCACAGACTGTGAAGTGTGTGTTCGTAGGGTAGTCAGTAACTCAAAAAGGTTACGTGTGTTGGAGTCCTATTTAGATGTGACTATTTGTGAGTATTGATGTCAAATTCTATGAGCACGAGCCCAATTATGCAGATGTGACATCTCGTTTTTGTGAGTTATTGGATACAAGTAGTATTAGGCGAGAGGTGGAGCATAGTGATGGTGGAGATGGAGTTATGAGTAGTAGCGTCGGAAGTGGAGGTATTGTGAGCATGAGTTTTGTTCCTTTACCTATTTTTCCACTTGAACCGGAAAGGTCACATAAGGATGGTGAGACTCAGGTGCAATGGGAGGATTGAAAAGTGTACACAAAGAGAAGAAAGAAGGCGCACTTTTACCCCTATCTTGAAGCTTCAAGTTTTTCACCCTCAAGTCCATTCAAGGTATTGTTTTGAGTTTATTCCTACAACAGAGATCTTATATTATCTTGAAAAGTGAAGATCAACTCAATTCTGGTCGTGGCAAAGGAATAAACTCAATGATCATTTGAAGATTTTTACCAAAAATACTTGATGAAAAACAGTACCTTCACCCATCAATGGGGACGTGATTCGAGCTCATGGATAAAGCCATGAATGATCAGAGATCATGAATATATTACATCATCTTAGGACTTTGGAGAGTAATGAGGAGGAAGATATCAAGCAAAGAATGAAAGACCATAATTCTGCAGGAAGAAAATAATTTTAATGTCAAGTTGACATGTAGTGATCCATGGATTTTGATCTTTTGCATATGATGTCTTCAGAAATATTATTCATCCTGGAGTATTTTACAACTTTATAGAAGAAAGTTTTCCCATAAGACGTCACCAAAGTCCAAAAATGAGCAGGAAACTATACTCACAGTTTAGGAGAGTTTACTCTCATGCCTTGATCATTTTCAAAAAAAGATCTTGTGATGAGTCCTTGAAAGATTCAACTTTCTAACCTTCAAGAAGCACTTGTGGACTAAATTTAAGTCCTAATACAACTTGGAGATATAAAGGCGTACAGATTCAAGTCCAAGACTTGAAGAAAACACGTGAAGAAATGTGTTCACAGCAAGAGATAAACATGAAGAATCATTGATCTCATATGACTTGTATTCTCATTTTTGTCTATAAAATGCAGTTTGTTCCATGGAATAGGCACGACATAATATAGTTTTTGAAGTCTTTTACAAGTTCTAAACACATGACAAAGGAGAGACAATTCGTATATAGTTTTTACTTCGGTTTTTGCAATAAAACATCACTTTTCCCTTTGAAACTCTATATCTATGAAGTTATTTTCAAACTATTTGCTTGTTTCTATTGCTATGATCGGCTAAACCACTTGTCGCATGGCTGATCTACTAAGTTTTTGAGGAGACCTATGCGTATTGGTGCAGTATAAGTACATTTTATTGAAGTCTTAGGCTGTATTTACGAGAACTTATGCTTTTGCAGAAAGACTTTTGCAGAAGGACTTTTGTAGAAGGACTTTTGAATGGACAAGGATAATTATATCACATTTTAACTTCGAATTAATTTCAAAATTACCACCGAGAAAAGCCATTCAAAAGCTATTCTCATCTGACTTATGACTTTTAGGCTTTTTCTGAATTTTTTGTAGATAAGTCAAAGCCAAAGTTGAGTAATCAAACATTCCAAAAACAGCTTATGCCGTGAAAAAGGCAAAAGGAGCTGTGAAAAAGCTCTCGCAAACACTGCCTTAGTAGTTAAACTTCTAGCAAAAGTAGCAACAATTAAGGAACTGTGTTTTTTGTATCCTAGATTGATCACCATTACTATTTTCATCGGTTTCCCATTTCCAAACTTGATAGTAATCTTGAAAATTACAATAAGACCGATAGCGGCATTAGACATGAGGAGAATGACGCAATAACAACACAATAGGAAAATAATCTTCACCAGGTAAAATTAGTTGGTGAAGTTCGTTAATACAATTTTGATGATTTTTCTGATGTCTATTGCAAAGAACAAGAAAGTGAACATATAAATACTTAATAACTTCAGAGTTCAGACTCATGGTTAGGAAAAATATAAATACTATATATCTTAGAAAAAACCAATGATCTGTATGTGCATGTGATATCTCTCATGCATTCATGTGATCAATTAAGGTACATGCTCATTTTAACTCTCTTCAATATTATCTCTAGTTTGGTTTAGAGTCTTGTAATTATAGTCATCCAATCTCACAATCCCGCAGTTACACTATTTTTGCATCAAAACATCAAAGAGGAACAAGGCTAGAAGATTCATCAGTTTCTTTGTGGATTCGATCCTTATAAGTCACTTTACAAAAAAAACATATTAAACCTTGTGTGCAAGACTTGCAACCCACGACACTGTCAAGATCACCCCATCACCATCCAATCTATGGCTGTGTTTAGTGTCGCATTATAAGTCACCTTATTAGTCAATTCTGCCTTATAAGTCAATTTGATAAAATAAGTCTGTTTCGTGAACGTCCACCTTATGATTTATAAGGTGACTGATTTGAAAAGTCATTTTTTCAGTCTGATTACAAAATAAGGTGACTTATAAGTCTTTCATTCCA
>JAOYMZ010052978.1:0-13798 GCA_025802335.1 Pinguicula primuliflora | reverse complement strand
AACCACCTCCACAAATGCAAGATGGAGGATATTATGACCCTCCATTTTGATTATTTATAAAAATCATTAAAAAAAATAACCGGTCTTCCAATGATCGGTAAATTCATTTTTCGCGCCAACAAATATACCGGTCTTCCGAAGACCGGTATCTTCTTAATTACATTAATTAGCGATTTTAATTATTACCGGTCTTCCGAAGACCGGTGTCTCTATATACCGATCTTCCAAAGACCGGTGTCTCTATATACCGGTCTCCCGAAGATCGATTACTCTCACCGGTCTTCGGAAGACCGGTTAGTGACAAATCCAAAAATTAGCCACTATTTTATGACAAATCAAAAAAAATTCTTCCGGAAATTTGCTCAAATACCACTTCTTTCGAAAGGCCTTTGATTACTGAAAGGCACTGCATCGCCATTGATCCAGTTCTTCAAGATTCTTCTTTATTGACGCCATTGTTTTCATACACAAGCTCAACACCACCCAACAGCATCACCACAAAATTCTGACGAGACCCCAAAAAATTCCTGCATATACCCATCTCAAGATTTCAATCTCAAGGTTTCCGGCGATTCACCTTCCTATAAATCCCTCACGGTTCTCTCCAGTCACGAAGGTCCCGTTTCTTGCTTGGCCCTCCGTGGGGAATTCGTCCTGGGTATCTGCACCCTGATTTGCGGCAGTTGGCCTGATTCGGGCACAGTGAGGGATCCGTAAAAGACATCGTCACTTGCGGAAACAGAGTTATCGCCGCCCATCAGGACGGGAGAATTAGAGTGTGGAGGTTTACGAGGGATTCGCTGAATGTTTTCAAGCACTCCCAACTGCTAAAGATTACTTTTTGAAGTTTTTGAGTCCTAGGTAGAACATGTGCAGGGGTGTGGGTGCGGATACGATAAGTATGCGGGCGCGAGGTTTTATGAAAAATATAGGATACGGGTGCGGGGCCATATATGTAAATATTAAAAATGGGGCAAGTTCCGTGACCCTAACTTTTGCCCTGATTTTTCAATTCCAGACACTAGAATCGCCCGTTGACGGAATTGGGCACATCGTTAAAAAGCTTATACATAGGAGATCATGTGTTCAAGTTTTGGAATTTTCCAAAACCTTATTTAGGACTACTTAACACAAGGGAAAAATGTGACCCCTCCGTTAAACGGTGATAATGTCGTCGGAATATCACCAAAACTTGAACATATGATCTCCTATGTATAAGCTTTCTAACGATGTGCCCAATTCCGTCAACGGACGATCCTAGTGGCCGGAATAGAAAAGTGATGTATAAAGTTATGTACCATGAACGCCACCGATTAGATTATTGTGTTAGGCAGCTTTGAAAAGTATTTAATTTAACATTTTCTAAAACAATTGTTAAACTTATATAATTTTTCATACTGTATCGGAATCATTATCTATGTTTTAGTGTGTGGCAGACTGGATAGCCACAACTCAAATGTCGTGTCGCACCAATTTGGGCGGGGGCTCCCATGCCAGCCGCCTGGGCAAACGCTTTGGCATACACCTAAAAAAATAGGTTAAATTAATGTTTAAACATTTTTTTTTCCTTTTTTAGTGTATAGAGAGCCGGCCCAGAAAAAGAATTTTAGAAGGCTCAATAATGGAAACCTTAAACCATTCGGGGCGGACACTCAGGATGTCTGGGCAGATGCCTAGAAAAATAGGTTAAATTAAAGTTTAGACATTTTTGTGATAAGTAAATGATTGTATTCAACTCTCAAAATTTGTACATAGGTTTATGGAAGTCTACAGATCCTTCCATCTATAAGCATGCCACTTTCGTGGCATCAGTGCCTTACATTTATATTCATTGCAACAATCGGGTCACATATCCAACCTACGATAGTGTTAACTCGCGAAACTCGGCCATTTGCAGACAGCCAAATCCATACCTGAAGCTTGATATCTTTTATCGTGTTTTCGACTTCCTCATCATCAAACCATATGCAAAGTCCTTACCCTACACCAGGCTCATATGCTACGTGAAGTGATCCAAAGGGGTGTTTCCTTGAACTGCAGTACACCTTAATCACTTACATATCTCGCTCCATGATTCATGTGCTTGTGTACACTCAAAGAAAAGGTGGCTGGTTGTCTCATCTGCTGCAGCATACCAGACACATCATCTGTGTGAAGCTGATATTTCCACTCCACGCTTGATTAAGTTATCTGTAGTTGGCACTCGGTCATGCAAAAGTTTCCACAAAAATAACTGTATCTGCTTTGGCATAATCGGGCTCCAAGAGTGATGCAACTTCTTAATCAGCACAGTTTCATCCAACACCACTCCATCTTCGATAAGGTTATACGCAGATGAAGTAGTAAAACACCCTGTTTTGTCTGTCTTCCAAACCCATTCGTCAGTTGCTGCAGAATCCGATAAATGTTCCTGAATTTTATCAAGGAGCAAGGACAATCGTGCTTTCTCCCAGCCCTTGAGTGCCCTTCGGAAGCTGACATTTGAATTTTGCTGATTTATCTCCTTAAGATAACATCACACAGAAGTTGATCCACGTTATTTGCTAGTTCGTACATATCTGAAAAGGATGTAGCTAATGGTCCCTTTCTAGTCCAATTCGTGTGCCAAAACATAGCTTTTTCTCCTGCTCCAGCTTTCATGTGCATATTTTTAAAAACCTGTCTGAAAAGAGGTTGCCATATACCAGATATCGGACCACGATTTTGACATATTATCAGGTACTATTATAAGTTCTAAATCTGCATGCAGATAGTTTTCTCTCAAGTATTTTGCTATTATGATTTTCCCCCACAGTCTGTCCAGATCAATCTTCATTCTCCATATCCATTTAACCAGCGGAGCTGTATTCATTCTACAAACATCTCTGACTCCTAGGCCTACCAGTTTCATACTACTGCATATCGTTTGCCATTTGACCCATTGTATTGGTTTCACATTAGATTTCGAGCTACTCCATAAGAAGTTACCGAGTATCTGTTGTATCTTCTTTGTCACCATTTTTGGGATCTTAAATAGGGAGAGGCAGTACACTAGCTTGCTGAGTAGCGAAGACTTGATCAGAGTTAATCTGCCTGCAATGTTTAAGTATTTTGTATCCCATTTGTTCATCTGAGATTTCAGCATAAGTATCAGTCCCTCCCACATCTTCTTACGGCCTGGGTTATCTCCAATTAGCAATCCCAAATAGATGAATGGGATCTAGCCAGTATCACAGTACAGTTTTCCAACAAAATCATCAACCTTTACATCATCAATATTTAGGCCATAAAGCTGACTTTTGGAATAATTAACCTTTAAACCCGAGATAAGTTCAAAGGATTGCAGAATACTCTTAACCATGAATATATTGGCTTCATCAGTTTCAACCAATATTAAAGTATCAACTGCATATTGGAGGTGTGAGACTTCTACTTGATTAATCTGTGCTCCCTGTAAGAGACCCTGACTCCTTGCTTCTTTTATCATTAGCTCCAGTCCTTCTGCTACTATCAAGAATAATAAAGGGGATAATGGACAACTTTGTCTCACTCCCCTACATAATTTGATATCTCCAGAACTACTTCCATTCACTAACACTGCCGGACTTGCAGTAGTTACACAACATTTCATCCACTTAATCCATTTCTCAGCCAAACCAAATTTCCTCGGCATAGCAAGTAGAAACTCCTAATTCAAAGTATCAAATGCCTTTGCAAAGTCGACGTTTAACAACAAGAGTAGCTTTTTGTTTCTTTTATATGTGTGAATCACTTCGTTTGCAACTAAAATTCAATCTAGGATGTGTCTTCCTTTCAAGAAACCAGAATGTTCTCTGTCTATTATTCTTGTCAAGACTTTACTGAACCAGGCAGATAGCAACTTTGCTAATATCTTATAACCAC
Source organism: Pinguicula primuliflora (assembly GCA_025802335.1). Classification (NCBI taxonomy): domain Eukaryota; kingdom Viridiplantae; phylum Streptophyta; class Magnoliopsida; order Lamiales; family Lentibulariaceae; genus Pinguicula; species Pinguicula primuliflora. The sequence continues at coordinate 9,916 of JAOYMZ010052978.1, read as the reverse complement.
TGCTAACAAAAGATATGGGATGGAATTGAGCTAGATTCTGAAGATTAGAGACCTTTGGCGCCAGCGTTATCCAGGTACTAGCTAGAGCTTTTGGAAGTCTGACTGCATCATAGAATTTGTGTAAATGCTATAAAATTATCTTTCGTAATATGCCAGAATTTTTGCAGGAAGAGGAAGTTAAATCCATCCGGACCTGTACTTTTCATAGGAGAGCAGCCCTTCACTATTTCGCTTATCTCTTGTTCTGTGAATGACTCTAGCAACATGTTATTTTCCTCAGCTGTTACTTTCATACAGGGCTCTAGATCCAGTTTTGGTATGTTCCAAGATTCATCTGCTTATTGTGGCTGAAAGTGTTGATGGATCACTTGTTTCACCTCCTGTACATCATCTGTCCATCTATTTCCAATATGGAGACCCCTGATGAAATTTAGTATTTTCATAGAAGTTTAGACAGTTTTTGTTTTTTCTTTTTTAGTGTATAGGGTGCCGGTCCAGAAAAAAAATTAGAAGGCCCAATCATGGCTTGTTCATACCTTAGTGGGGGATGACCATGCTCAATTATGACTTGTTGATATTCGAGAAGAAGATGAAGAAAATCTAGATCATGGGATTCCATTGAATGAAATTATTCGAGAAGTGAATCATGAGGTTGGGACACAAATACAATCACTAGTTGACGATGTAAGTTGAATTTAAACTACTTTGAATTATATTTTGACGATGTAAGTTGAATTGAAACTACTTTGAATTTTATTTTCAACGTTAACTACTTGAATTTGATTTTAATGAGTGGATGTTGTTTTCTTAATTAGCTTCATCTATTAATTAATACAATGCAATTTTAACGATGCGTTTGTTGTCTGTTGAAAATTCTTCTCCGTACGCTTACTCGTCCGGTAAAACTTGTAGTTGTGTATATATATATATATGGTCAGTCTTCGTGTGGTCAGTATTTCTTTCGTGTGCACAATTTGTTTTTGAAATTGATCGCATAATTGGAAAGCTTATATATAGGAAATGAAAATCCTCATATTCCTACTTAGCCCAAGGGAAAAATGTGAAACGAAATTAAACGATGATAAAGTCATTGAAATCGTGTCGAAACATGGAGCTTTTAATCTCCAATGTATAAGCTTTCCAATAATGCGACTAATTTCGAAAACGGATGGTGTCATGCAAAAATTGTGCACACGAAGAAAATAGTGAGCACACTGAAACTGATCATATAAAGATTTTCCTATATATAGAGATATAGATACATATATAGAGAGAGATATTTCAGTTTTTACTTTCAGTACAAAAAAGCCCGAGCAGTTGGATGCCGGCGGCCCAAAAAAGCTTTAAGACCACTCAATGTTTTTTCGAATATTGATCATTACTCTTTCTAAAATGGTGAAAATTGTCTATCTAACTAAATTATGTTGTAAAAATAGAATTTTAAAATGATTAAAATATCACTTTATTATTTTAATTTCTTAAATCATCAAGAACATGCAAAAGAAACTATATGCAAAAAGATCCTGGATGAACACTCTTACTCTGATGGCCAGATTGTTCACCTGGAGTGAGGAAAAATCTTGATCAAATTGGCAACCTCGGATGATAAAATCCGTCTGATCAATGAACTTGCGCCAGTGGAAACTATAGAATGGGAAGCTAGTGCGGCAAACATGGATGTGAATACGAGGTACTTCACTCTATTGCTGGGATGAAAAACTCTTTGAAGAGATATCAGCAAACTTGGGCACAGTCATGAAGGTGGATGATCAAATGACCAATAGAACAAAAATGCGATACGGGAAGGTATTGTTGCTAAAAACGTCAAATACTAGCATTCACAATAGTATGAAGATCGATACTGGGAATGAAACCTTCGAAGTAATGGTAGAAGAGGGACTAAGGAGATTCACCTTTTGCAAAGCGGCCATGGAGGTGCTGCCGGGAGACGCGGAGACAAACATATTGGGCTCAGACTGGCCTGATTTGGTGGGCCTGCATCAAGTTGAGGGCCGAACATCTTCAGAAATAGGGGCCCAAGAACAAATCCTTGTACAAGTGGAGAATCTGCAAGCAATGGAAGAGGACCCTAAGTCTTCAAGACAAGAATCTGTGATAGGAGTGCAAGAAGAAAGCTTAGAACATAACAACAGAGAGACAGAGGCCGAAAACTTTCCGTAAAATAGGGAAACTGCCGGTGACCTTCAACATTCCTCGACCTATGAACGAAGTCGCTCGGTTTCCCAAGAGGAATTGATGACGGAAATTAATGATGTAGAAGACTAAGAATCAGTTCCTCACCTCGATTAATGATGTAGAAGACTAAGAGCAACCACAAGGTGAATTGACTGGAAAATTAAGGGTGGATGTAGTGACATTGACAGACGATGTTCTTCCCAGTAAACCTAATGCGGTGAGAGAAGAAGTGTCTTTTGACCAGCCAAAAATCGGACCAAAAGGGCAAATGCGAGAGAAGGAAGAAATGGGTCTAGCCTAATTTTGCGTTCAGCCGAAATCTAACCATATCAGCAACACAAAAAAATTTGGCCGACCAACAAACAGAGCTTTAATAATCCCGTTCCATTTAGGTTAGCGGAACAGGATCTTCATCCGCTACTGCGACACTCCAAGTGGCGTATAGTCAATAAACATGAGAGACATTAAATCAAATGCACAAGAGTGTAGAGATCGTTGAGAAACTGCATCAACATAGGCAATAACGGGATATACGAAAATTACAGTTAACTCAAAATGTAAACACGACTACTCTGGTATCGACTACGCAATCTTGTAATCAGTTCTTGTTTATTACTCCTGATAAGCTAGAAAAAGAGCTAGGAAGAGCCCCACATCCAATGTTGCTTGCACTTGCTTGTGGGCTTCCAACATCGATTCAGATTCGATGGAGGGACACCATAGATTGATTTACGAGGGGGAAATTATGATCCCCAACTTCGCGTTGTACACAAAAATATTTCAAAAATCAATAAAAACACTTACCTACCCAAAAACAACTGACGGATGTTGAAAAGAAGATAAATAGAAATCTTCCCCTCATAATTTTCGGGATTAACTTTCTATAATCCCGGGATTTACCCTAGATATGGGTGTGTGTGATGGTCTCCTATATATATCAATCTATTGTACAATGTAAAATGTGAAGGAATAAGGAGAAATAGAAGACAAGCTTCTCCCGTGGACGTAGATAATTGTCGAACCACACAATTTCTTGTATGTTAATTTCTTTGATCGTTCTACCAATTCTCATGTCAATATGGTATCGTAGCAGGTTTTCATTCCTGCGTAAATCGTCATCTACCGTCCGAGTTCTTTTTCTGGCTGGGCATCCGACCAAGGGGATGGGAAATGCGGCGGCTCTAAGTGAGACCACCAAGGCACTCTCGCAACAATTAACGATTCTTCAGGAGAAGCAATCATCTGACGACCATCAGACAGATCTGATGATCGAAGTCAAGCTGGATAATCAGAATTATGTTTTGTGGGCGCGACTCATGGAAGTCGAGATAGGAGGATGCGGGCGGTATGAATTCTTGATCGAAAAAACTCCGGATGTAACGGATCCGGCATACAAGTCATGGAGGAAGAAGGACCTCCAAGTTTTTTTGTGCCTGACAAATATCATCGATCAAAGTATTGTGAGACAATACATACACTTCCTAAATCTGAAATTTTGTGGAAGACCTTTTTGGCAAGGGAGGATAGTTTGCAAATTTTCGACCTGAATACGAAGGCAGGAGGCTTATCCGAGAATGGAATCAGTATTGGGGAGTATTATAGCCTATCGAACAATTTGTGGATGGAGATCGATCAGAGGAGACCAAATCCAATGAAGTACGAAGAGGATATCGTGAAGTATAACCAATTACAGTTAGAGGATAGACTGTTTTCATTCTGGCTCAGCGTTGACAAAATTTTCGACCCGATCATGCGTGATATTCAAAAGGAGAAACCGTTACCGGACGTCGATGAGGCCTACGCGATGCTCAGGCGGGAGGCGGCTCGCCGTGAGATTTTAACCCTGGCAACCAGTCTAGACGAGAGCCAACAGAACTTGGGTCATCAGAATTTGGGCCTTGGTTCTGGCCTATCTGCGTAGAAGGCCCAAGGTTCATCATCTGGCCCAAAAGAGATTATTGTGACCCATGTAGAGACAATTCTGCACGGACCGGATTAGCCAGTGGTCCAAAAGATGGATCAAATACTGGTTGGAGCTAATTACAGCGGATCGGGTGGGATCCGACCAGGCAACTCTGAATTGACCCATCAGTATCTCCGCCCCGCATATCGTCACCCCGACTCAAATCGGCTACCTAGCGGTCGCCGATCAGAGAACGACGGTCTGCTACCAGGCTCATCATTCCAAAAGTGGTGCGACCATTATGGAATTCTAGGACATATCAGAAGAGAGTGTTACCGACTAAATGGTTCTCCAGGAGCTCGATGGAACTGGGGCGGACTGAATAGAGGAGTCACTGCGTACAACGAGACCGTAGATGGAAGTGAGGACGAATTTGGCTTTGCGGCCATCGGTGTCGTGGGCAAAGACCTACAACCTCTGATGAAAACTCAGCCATGGTATCAGCTACGCCACACAGTGCTATTTACAGAGGAGGATTCCGAGGATGAGATGAAGAGGGCGCCAGAAGAGAAGACGGACTGTCTGTCTCTTACAGAGGAGAGTCAAGCAGCAGTAACAGTAAGAAAAAATAGGAGGTGAAATTACCTCATCCTCCTTTATTAAATACTGCTCGTTATTTTCCGGAAGGGTGTTTTGGGGAAGTAAATTCGGGTGAAAATGCTGAGAAGGGTAAGAATGCGAGTTGGATTTTTTATTGTGGTACGACTGACACTATAACATATGATATTGCTGATTTGAATGTTTGACAGGATGCCTGAAAAGGCAGCATTCAGATGGCAAATGGTGAATTATTACCAGTTAAGGGTGCTGGGACAATTTAGATAACTCCAACACTCAAGTTATCCAATAGTCTATTAGTACCGGCTTTATATCACAAATTACTTTTTATTAGTCAAGTGACTAAAGAGCTAAATTGTAATGTATTCATGTATCCGTCTTTCTGCCCTAAGCGGCCCTGCGTGGCTGCCAAGGCGGCCAGTGCGGACCCCTCAGCGACAGCCCTGTCGCCCCTGGACGCTCAGCCAGACCGTCCAGGATAAATTCAGGATGACCGATATTTTTGACCTCATAGACAGCGTTTAGGTGGTCGAAACGACCAAAATCTCGAACAGCGATCCTACTAAACAAAAGACTTTGCGGGTGAGAGTTTTTTTCTACTCCATAATTGAATCCTCCCAATTAAAAATCATCCCTCCCGAATAGTAATCTGTGTCGTCAGATTTTCATCCCGAAGCACAACTTAATTCCCAAAAAAAAGATTCTTAACACCGTTTCAAAAGGGCTTAGACCAAAAACTTCATTTGGATGAAGATTTGACGTGATGAAACCAACTCAATTCCTTCCCCAACTAAAATAAATTAATGTTGCTGCTCAATTCCTTTTTACTTTGATATTGTCTGTTGCTCCGGTCGTTTCTTCTTAACCGGGGAGCTGGTTTTGGAAGATGGATGTTCTTTGCGGCATTGTTCTCCAAATTCTAGCAAAATTCCACCCCGCTCACTCGCCACATGCTGCTTTGTTGTTGCCCACTGAATCTGGGCCTTCACAGTTAGCTCTAATCTGGGTGATGGTGTTAAAATTCAGCGTTTTCAACTTCTAATAGGGCTTTTAATCTGTGCCGTCGGATGAAAATACAACGGCACAGATTACCATTTGGGAGCGATGGTTTTTATTCGGGACGGTTGTTCTGGAGCTGAAAAAATTGCTGGTGGGGAATAATTCATAGAATCTCACTAAATAATGATTTAAAAAAAATTTCAATTGCTTAATCGACGTAATCCCAATAGTAGGCTAATCCCTAATCCCATCCGAGAATGAGTCTTTTTATCTTATATTTGTAAACTTTACATTAATATTTTCAATTCAATAGTAGGCGATTATAATAGTTTGAAATTATGTTGTCCCAACAATGAGTTAAAATTTGTACCATTAACAAGGCAAAAATGCTACATATAACAAAAAAATTACGACAAAATTATGATTAACCCTGTTTTGCGCAAAGGTTCTTCTACTATTTCTTGTACTTCTTCTACTACTTCTTCTTCTACTTATTCTTATTTTTAGAATGTGTGGTGTTTTGTGCAAGTTATTAAAAAATATTTATTTAAAGTTCAATTTTAATTATATAATATAAAACTAATAATAAATTACAAAAATAACCTTCATTTAACTAATTAATGATGAGAATAAGGATAATTTTGTCTTTTATATTATTTACTGAGTCTGGTATAATTTTAAAATTGTCATTCTAATTTCTAAAAGGAAAAAAAGTATGTCATTACATGTTTATTTTTTAGAAAAGAGGAGTTCTAAAAATAAGAACAAGTAGTAGTACTTTTACCGCACAAAATACTCATTTTTTAAAAAAATATTCTTATAATCTAATTATAATTTTTAGAAGACTGTGCAAAATAGGGCTTAAATAATGTTCATTGAAAAATACGATATAGTTTTGGCTAGGGATGTTATAGTTTATTATTATTTTTACTACAATTAACTGAAACAAAATATGTGATCAATTACGGAATTCTCAACATCAAAATTTCAGAATGAATTACGATTTTTAATTTTGATAGCCATAAATCGCTGGGAAAAAACTCTCCCATAATTTTACAAGATTTTTTTTGAGTTAAAGACCATTTACACCCTTGTATTATATATATTGATTAACTTGCACCTCTATACTTTCAAAAGAACCAATTTACCCCCTTGTACTTTCATAAAAAGACCCTCACCCCATAAATATTTTTTATCTTATTATTTTTTGTACTAATGACCTAATTGCCCTTTATTTCTTTTAATGATCTTCTACGTAAACTTGGGATAAAAAATAATTGAACCTATTTTTTCTCCGTTAATGATCTTCTACGTTAACCTGAGATAAAAATAATCTCCGTCGTGAATTTGATGAGCCCGCGTGGAGGGTCTTTTGGTCATTAGTAAGAAAATAATAAGATAAAAAATATTTATGTGGTGAAGTTTTCTTTTAGTTAAATGCCATTTGCACCCTTGTACTATACATATTGATTAACTTTCACCTCTGTACTTTCAAAAGAACCAATTTACCCTCTTGTACTTTCATAAAAATACCCTCCACCCCATAAATATTTTTTATCTTATTATTTTTTGTACTAATGACCAGATTGCCCTTTATTTCTTTTAATGATCTTCTATGTAAACTTGGGATAAAAAATAATTGAACCTACTTCCTCTCCGTCAATGATCTTCTACATTAACCTGAAAATAAAAATAATCTCCGCCGTGAATTTGATGAGCCCGCGTGGAGGGTCTTTTGGTCATTAGTAAAAAAATAATAAGATAAGAAATTATTTATGGGATGGAGGTTTTTTTTATGAAAGTATAAGGGAGTAAATTGGTTCTTTTGATAGTACATTGGTGCAAGTTAATCAATATGTATAATACAATGACCTTTCAGCCTGCAATGAATGATATTTAGACCTCATTGTAACCGAACAAAATACAACTTATTTGATAAAATATTTCACATTTGATTAATAGGTTGGATGGTAAAGTCAGTAGAAAAACATAGTTTATATTATTTTTAAATAATGAGAGAAAAAATATATTATAGTCTTAGTCTTATTAATGTTATATTAAGTTTACCTTTTTGATGGATGATTTATCCCACTAAATATTGGCCACCAATTCATCACTCATAGGGTAAGCACACCCACACCCACATTGGTGTGTTTGTATGGGCCCCACCCAATGTGAGTGGGGTGAAGAATTGGTGGGTAGCATTTTTGTGGGATAAATCATTTGCCTACATTTTTTTTGGTTAGGTTGTATTAAGTTTACTTGATTTTCACAAATTAAAAGTAGTAATCCCAAAAAAAGTACTCGTGAGACGGATCAAACGCGTTGGCGGACCGACTCAGGGGCGGAGCCCGGGCCCAATTTCCAGTCCGCCCCAAAAATTTTTTGGGCCCAGTGGCTCAGCCCAGACCAAAAACCAAGAAAAGTCCGAACTATGAAGGCAATACGCAAGATGGGAAATTCGAACAGAAAGTTGATTACAGAATCGGGATTACTATAGTCTGAACTATGAAGACGATGCATGACGGAAAATCATGAATTTGCAAGTGTTGAATCCTTCAAAAGTTTCGGTAAGAACACACGGATTACCTTCATTCTCGTCTAACATCAATCGTATAATTTCTTCTGAAATTTAGGTGTTCATTGCCCTAAAATTTATTCTGATTGTTCACAAAGGAATTTTGTTGCCACTTCTTAGATATCATGTTGTGTGCGGTCGTGATTGCTTTTGCCGAACAATGCTAAGTTTCCAATTGTGGGCATGGTGGAATCAAATTAAGGATGTTATTCTATATTGTTTGTTTATTTGGAATTATGGAGTAAATTTTGTACAGTTTAGCCCTCACCTTATTTATCTTTGATAATGTTCGCCATCAATAATAGATGAGGCTATTTAACTTTCTTTTGCACAAATACAATAATTGTACCTTGTTTATGAACACATGCATGCCTTGTCTCAAACTATTTCTTAATATTACTAGCTTCTCGAATTCTTTCACATATAAGTGTATGCTCATGGACGGGTTTTCATCTGTTGGGAAACAAACATGTGATAAATTTTATATTTAATTGTCAGTGTACCTTGACTAAGCATTGCATAATCTTGTAATGCATTTTTTTAGGAGTTTGTTTTAGCATTCAGGAATTTGGTGGATATTTCAGAACAATGGTTGGAAGCTATCTATGTTTTCTAACTTATAATTTTGGGGAAATGGTAAACTACTTGCATAGTTTCATAGCACTTGTATTTTAGTTCACTGGTAGTACCATGCCTGACACTTACCAAAGTCCATTGCCAATTCAAGTCTGGCTAGGTTCCTATGTTGTGCAATAGTTGTTGCTTAAGAATTGAATAAGTGAGAGATCTAGGCAACCTTTATTTATCAGTGATGAGCTGCTGATTTCTATTTTTTTCCTTAATTTCCTGTTTGTAACACAGAATTTTATATGCATGGTAATTTGTAGCAGGAAAGCTGATGAACTGTATGGAGAACTTGTGTATAAATATACTGATTACATGACTCATATAGTGTGATTCGTTAAGTCATACGAATGCGGTGGGTGATGTATTTAGTCATTTTATTATTTAATTATCTAGTAAACTGATTGAAATTATTTTATGATATTAATTTTTTTTAAAATATTTTTTATTATTATATTATTTATTAAAAAATTTGGGCTTTAAACTTTTAGACCAAACCCGATTCTTGACTAGTTCCGTCATTCTGCGTTGGTCATGCCCAGGCCCAGCCCATTATAGCAAGGTGAGTCAGACTGGGCTGCTCACTTTTCCCAGCCCGAGCCCGGTGGGTGGATGGGTTCTGCCATTTTTCTTGTAATGATTACAGCTCTTAGCTGTTAATTCCAGATTCGATTCGGAATGGTCATACTCAATGGCATGACACCGTGGCTAAATTATCCATTTAAAACTAAATTTGTACCACTAGACATTATTCATTATTATCCTGATAATATAATTTTGAATTATTGTTATTAAGGAATTAAAATCATTAAGATTATATATATGGGTCACGGTTTCTGTGCTCAGTTGTTGCGTGCTCATTCGTATACAATTTTTTCATAGCACAATCCGTTTTCGAAATTGGTCGCACTATTGGAAAGTTTATACATTGAATTACATATGTTCAAGTTTTGGTGATATTCCGACGACGTTATCACCGTTTAACGGAGGGTTATAAA
>JAOYMZ010052967.1:0-13799 GCA_025802335.1 Pinguicula primuliflora | reverse complement strand
CCGCCACCCCCAACACTCACCACCACCACCCTTCCAAAAGTCCCAATTAACACGATCCATAACCCACACAACCCATATGACATAGTCGACCCACAACTCATAAGACCCACACGACCCTCACAAACCATATGACACACTTGACCCACGGCCCATGACCCATTATGATTTAGTTGTAAGACCACATTGCACATGTAATTGAAGGCGAAACAATCGAAGATGACGATGGTACAAAATAGAATGCCGTCATGTGCTACGGAAAGATCGGCAGGAAGAAAAATAAAGTATGAATTTGAAGCCGATAAATTTGTAATCTATTTAATTAAACCCACACAATATTAATTTAAGCAATGCATTAAATTGAATTGTTCTTAGGTCAGCCAAACATTAAATTATTTTTGGATAAACATTAAAAATAGAATGGATGAAATATATGAAATTTACGATCGACCGAAGTGCATGAATAACATCCTTATCCCACGCCCACTGCCCAAATCAATCATGATGAAAGAAAATTGGGTAATTCCCTCTAGGGCCGATTGCTTTTCCGGTGGCCAATTTAGATATTGCCCATCTTCTTCCATTCTAGATATTGTCCGTGTCTTAAAGCCACGGGTCCGAGGGACAACTTGTGTAACGATGAAAGTGTAATTTAGATGTTGGAAGATGAACGAATGACGAATATGCAAACCATCCTATATATATTAAGGTGCAGGTGGATCAGTGCATTTTTTCTGGCATTGAATTGAGGAGAGAGACCGATTAATGAAATTGAATGTGGAAGAAGAAACCACAAGGCAGATTTATGAATTATAAATGAGAAAGGGACCGTATTTTGTACTGTCCATGATATTTTCGAACTGTCCAGGGATAAGTTTAGACTGTCCAGGAGGTACTTTTTGAAATTGCCTGGACACTGCGTTTTGTAAAGATAAGAACGAATGACGGATATGCAAACCATCCTATATATATTAAGGTGGAGGTGGATCGGTGCATTTTTTCTGGCATTGAATTGAGGAGAGAGATCGATTAATGAAATTGAATGTGGAAGAAGAAACCGCAAGGCAGATTTATGAATTATAAATGAGGAAGAGACCACATTTTGTACTGTCCATGATATTTTCGAACTGTCCAGGGGTAAGTTTGGACTGTCCAGGAGGTACTTTTTGAAATTGCCTGGACACTGCGTTTTGTAAAGATAATGCTTATCCATGTGATGCATTTGAGAGGAGGATAATGTGCACAGACCAAGGAATTCAGAAATCATCTGTTTAAGAGAAGAGATGCTTACCTGAAGAACAAACCCCTCATCTTCGTGAGCTCAGAGATGGCCGTCGCTGGAATGCTTGGTTTCTGAAAGTGAGAAGAGCCCTAAAGTTACCCAAAAGGCCAAACCGATTGGGTTTATAGCAAATAAACTATAAACAAATAAACTATAAAAAAATAAAAATGTTTTAATAAAACCGGTTCGGGTTTCGGGTACCCGAACCCGAAAACTTATTTTTTTTGTTGTGCACAGGTCCGGATCCGGGTACCCTAAACCCTAATACCCGGACCCGGACCCGATAACGCCGGGTAGCATTTTTGCTACCCGGAATCGGACCCGTTACCCGTTACCCGGTGGGTAACGGGTCCGGTTTGAGTACCGAGTTACCCGGTACCCACGAATATTTTGTGCACCCCTAGTTATGTGTAGTTTGTGTCCACTCCATACAGTTCACCCGACATGTCTCTGATTAGCCCTGCCAACCGAATATTTTGGGACTATGATGGTCATATATTTTGGATGGATTTTATAGAGTTCGTTCACACCCGTCGTGTTCGACATCAGTTTGGATATATCTAGCCGATTCCCGATCCAGTCGACAGGATCAACGAGACGCTGGTTCACAGGACCGAAGGCAGTAGGCATCGAAAGATGCAGATTGTTTTGTATCGTGAGATGTGGAATAGGAGGAACCAATATATTACTGGGGATCCACCTCTACTGGCAAAGCAGGTTAGATGGGACAGGGCTTATACAGAATGATATAATCGGCATCGCCGACCACTTTATTGTTCTTTATTGCCGAGATCGGAGAGAGGAGTACCATATGACCACAGTTCACTGCTGAACTTGACGGTAAAATTAATTCTTTCACTTTTTAATATTTATTTGTTTGTTCAATCGATTATTATAAATTTCTTTTTTAATTGTATACAGTACCATCAGGTGAGGGAGATGATAGAAAACTGTGTAACAGATGAGAAGTGGCGAGGAGCAAGAGTGGAATTAAGATCATTTCTCCAGTCGAGGCTTGAAGGTCCATGTGTGCCTGATCGGGAACAGCATTACGAGTGTACCCCGATAGCTACTCAGCCGATGCCAGCACCTAGTAGTTCTCAGTGTATACGAGCCCCAAATAATTTGCGAGGCACTCAGGATATACTAGTCCCGAGTTTTTTGCTAGGCATTGGCAGTACACAGGATAAGCCGGAGCCCGCAAATGATCCGGAATTATGGAGGACATTTTTAGATGATTAAAATTATTGATATTGGTTGTTTTTAAAATTCAATTTGTTTACATTACGCGTTTATAAATATATATATCAATTCATTGATCCCCAAAAAATAAAATCAATATATATTAAAACTTTAACACAAAAAAATATTTAATATATACCGGTCTTCGAAAGACCGATATATGTTAATGATTATACCGGTCTTCGCATGACCGGTAAGGTCTTAATTACCTTAGATTAACTTTATTAATGACGCTCGGTTGTCGAAAGATCGGTATTTCATTATACCGATCTTTGGAAAATCGGTTGCTCTTACCGATCTCTCAAAGACCGGTGTGTGACATTTTCAAAAATAGGATGCGTATTTGTGGCAAAAACAAGAATTTTCCCAGTCAGTTGGGGTTGGAGCACTTTGCAATAGGTGGGCAAGCCGAAAAAATTCGATAATTGCTGCATTTGAGTATGGTTGCATCCAGACCAATCTTGAAATAAAAAATGTCAAAAATTTAATAGCCATTATCAACAATTTAAGTAATAAATCCTATTTCCTTAATTATATTATTATAATAAAATCAGAGTTAAATTAGAGATTGTGAATTTTTGTTTTCATCTGCTCCACAATTTACTCCATGGGCATAATCGTCCTTCAAATTGGATTTTAGTATCCAGGTGTTGTTACATCGTGAGCCAAACCCGTTCTTTTGAACTACGAACCCGCAGAAACTGCAAATTGGCTCTCTCCCTAAAAAGCTTCTTCTCTTTTATCTATTCCCCTTCTCTCTCACATTTGCAGAAGAGGAAACTGTGAGATTCTGCCGTTTAAGAACAGTTGAACGCATGTAATTTCTTGTTACATGGTAAATTGTACGTGTCTGGCTTTCCTGTTTTTCATTTTCTTCTTATTTTCATTTACTGTTATTGGGATTCATCAAATTCTGTGGGTTGCCTTGGGCGCCGGCGCGTTTTTTTTTTCTGCTGAATTTCTCTGTGATTGGAGATAAACGACAAGGTACATAGAGATTTGATTGTTCCGCGGTTGGCGCAGCAGCCGTCCCCCTGTTTGGTCCAACCGGGATTTTCATAGTTGCACGCCTTCCCACGTGCTGTTATGAAGTTTTGATTTTTTGTTTTACTGCTTATGTTGTTAATCTGGATCTCGAGTAAAGTAATTGGAGGTTAGGTTATATGTCTGTACAAGTACATTTCACGTGCACATTTGCTGTTCCAACGATAAAAAGGTTGGCACACCGTAACTGCTGCTATTTCGGCCAACGGTTCAGAGGTTTCTTTCGTGTACGTGTAGGTCAAGTGGTGTTTTGCCCTACCGGGTGAGGGCTTTAAATGGCTGTGATTGTTTCCGTTGGGAAACATTACTTGAAGATTCCTTCTTTTGTGGTTACATTTGGGTTTACATTTCGAGGATTTGCATGAGGATTTTATGTTTATTTCAGTTTCTTATCCTTTTATTCCTCCCCCTAACTTCTGGTGAAAATAAAACTATTGGATTATGCCTTGATCTATGGTATTCTAATAGGTGCCAACATGAGCCAAACCAACGTCGATATGGGGGATGCAAAAAATCTTGTTAAAGATACCGGAAGTGGAAATCATGTGCAAGACTCAGCGAGTAAAGTACATGGAAGCGATGGGGAGCTTCAGGGTGCATCTGCTGCTTTAGAGAATGTATATAAAACAGAAAATGGTGGAGGTGGCCCTATTGTATCTATTATTGAAGATAAAGACAAGATAGACGTTAAGAATCAGGTGGAAAAACAAATTAACCCTGATAGTGAGGAAAAGGAAACAATAGAAAGATCAGACCATGAAAAAGGGGATGCAAAGAGCAAGAATGAAGAGCTAATTGATACCATGTCTGAGTTTGAAGCAATTAGAAGTGCATTGGGAAATCAAATTGATGCCAAGAATGATGTGGTCGGGCCAAAAGCTACAGAAGATGTGTCGAATGAAGAGAGATCCAGAAATTCCATGGAGATTATCAATGATGTGGAAGAGAGAAAGACTGAAGAACTGAAGGAGGTATCCAATTTTGTTGAACCCATTGAAGAGGGAGAGAAGATACTGGAAAGAGCTGATTGTAGAACTGATTCTGATGTAAATAGGCCTTTTCCAGCCAAGTTATCTACTAATGATTCTCTTCAAAGAGAGGATAATGTAACGCAAGAAATTCTGCACGTTAAGGATGAAGAAGCAGAAGATTTGGATGGAGATAAAGCATGTGAAGAGGCTAGGAAAGGACAGGATCAAACAACTATTTCTGTCTTTAAAACTGATGGGAATGCCAGAAATTTTGTAAGTGCCGCAAACGAGATGACAGTTTTTTCAGTTGCAGACCAACGTGCGGCTTCTACTCCAAATTCACTCCTAATATCCCCTGCAGGGGCTGGGGATCATTTTTGGGTAAGAATCGGGACTGCCTTTATTCAAGTAACCCTTCCTATTGCAATGAAGACAACGTGAATTCCTATGTGATTATAGTCGCAAATCAATCATCAAAAGAAAATGTTCCTGCAGATCTAAATATCTTTATTTTTCAGATGGGAGAGGGCGATGAAGGAACACTAGAAGAACAAACAGCTTTTTTGAAGGAAATTGAAACTTTTTTCCGAGAGAAGGCAATGGACTTCAAACAGCCCAAATTTTATGGGCAGCCTCTAAATTGTCTTAAGTAAGCATTATTTGGTGTTAATTTTGCTATACCGTTCTCTGGCTAACACTCGTGGCTGACTTGTTTGGCACCTAGGTTATGGAGGGCTGTCATTAGGTTAGGAGGTTATGACAAGGTAAACAAGAATACTCTTATGTATGCCAGTTTTCTGCTCATGATTTAATTGATTGATGCTTACGGTTCTTAGAATATGTACATGCATATGGCCTCAGATTTCGTGCAAGAGATTGTATAATCATCAAATTGAAATGTGGTTCATTTTGTTGCCCTTATCACTGAACAAGATAAGAGTAATACGTGTTGCTCAAATAATGTTTTTGATTTATTTGATAGTACCAGACACA
This sequence comes from Pinguicula primuliflora, assembly GCA_025802335.1. NCBI lineage: Eukaryota > Viridiplantae > Streptophyta > Magnoliopsida > Lamiales > Lentibulariaceae > Pinguicula > Pinguicula primuliflora. The sequence continues at coordinate 8,270 of JAOYMZ010052967.1, read as the reverse complement.
AATCTTTTGTCATGGTTTCCTGTTATTTTTGTTAAATTGTCTATTTGTTGTTTTCCTCGTCGAATTCATGTTGTCATTTGATTTCAACGGGAAAGGGCTTGACATCATTTTGTCTCGGGCTAGGAGATCTTGTTCCAGTTGAATCATGCCATTTCTTCCTTTTGCAATATTAGGTGTCGGAGCCTGAGGGCTCCTGGCATTGTAGGTCTAGAAATTTCATAATTTGAGGCACACTCCTACAGTAATCCCTAGGTTTTCCGTATGATTTAAATTTTAAGGTTAATTTGATATTTGCTTAATTTGAGACCTATCGTTTAATGTCTCTTTTGGAATCTGATGCTTGCAGATTGGAACTGTCTTTACCAAGATTTTTATGCCACCACTTACAATTTTCATTTTTGAGCTTGTTTTTTTTTGATGTTTTAAGGCTCTTTTACTTATTTATTTCCTAAATATGTAGGATTATGTTGACTTCCTAATGTGTGGATGATAATGCCATTAACTATTTAGGTATTTTTGAATTTGGGTGCTCTTTTGTATAGGTTACAGGATCCAAGTTGTGGAGGCAGGTTGGAGAGTCCTTCCATCCACCAAAGTAAGGCTTTTTAAAAAATTCTCTTTGAAAGGCATTTATGTCACGTTTCTTTGATCTTTTCAATGTGTCCTCATAGTTATAGTTACAGTAACTTCAAATCTGATGTTAATTTTGTTATCATTGGATTTATATTCTGTCTATTCTCATTGTAGGACTTGCACAACCGTTTCTTGGACGTTCCGTATCTTCTATGAGAAGGTGACGATTCCTCTAATTTTGTGATTGTTTTTTTTTTGTTGACGTGCTAGTCATTTCTTTTGTATCCTTCAGTTTTAGTTCGGGTGTATGAACGTGGATAATATGTAACTATGTGTGCGAAGTTGGTGAAATGAACATGAACGGCTATTTTTAGTTTCAAGATGTGACCGGATGAAAGAAGTTTTACCTAAAATATTTCAACTCTCTCTCTCAACTTGTTTAGGAGAAATTTTACTTAATCCCATCAGGGCATCAACTTTACCTAAAATATATATAGAATTTTTCTCGCATGTATAACTTTATATGTACAGTCAAAAGTACAACCCATATATGTCACCATCCGTTGTCAAAATTGGTTGTACCATTGAAAAAGTCACGCGTAGGAAATCAAAAGCCCTATGTTCCGGTGTTGTCTGTCCCATTCCCGACGACTTGGTCGCCAGGAATTTCTAAAACTCTTTCCCCTTTGGTTAAGTAGTCCTTAATAGGGTTTGTCGCCGGGACCGCACCGAAATATGAGACTTTTGATCTCCTATGCATGGCCTTTCCAATTGTGCAACTAATTTTGACGACATGTGGTGGCAAGTATACGTTGTACTTTCGACTGTACATATAAGGTTGTACACCCCAACATTGCTATATATATATTTACAATTTTCTTTACCGTCTCCAATGATCTCATCCCCAATAATACCCAATATTTTAATTTTGGCTACGGCAACTGCTTGATGTCGGAATTGGTCACAACGTTGAAAAGCTTATACATAATAGATCAAAGTCCCATATTTTGGTGTGGTTATGGCGATGTCACCGTAAATTTCTAAACCATAATAAAGTGCTACTTAATCTAGGGAAAGAGGTGAAATGGTTAAAACTGCGACAAAATATGAGACTTTTGATATTTAATGTATAAGCCTTTCAAAGTTGTGGCCAATTCCGGATGTCATAACCGGAATCATAATATTGGGTACTATTGGGATGCGATAATACTAGAATTTCTGATTTGATAAATTGGTGATTCATCCTAAAACTGATATACATCCGCTTAGTCTGTCTCCAACGCAAGAGGAAAGTTCCTCCCTATCCGGTGAAACCGGTCACCTTTAAGTGGGGGAAGTTTCCTTTCCATGGACAACACCTATATTAAAGTACAATTAACTATTATATAATATATTAAAATATAGTTATATATAATGTTAAAATAATAAAATATATTAAAATATAGAATTCAAATTAATATATATAACAAAAAAGTATGATAATATAAATTATAAAATAATAATAACGAAATTGTAGGGGTTGAAATTTTCTTTTATGATTGTGGAATATGGAGGATAGATTGGTCATTGGAGAGACAAAATATGAGTGTATAAAAGATGATGTGGAGTGAGAGAAAAGTGGATTGATGTGATATGTGTAGGTAAAAAGGGAGGAAACTTCCTCCTTGGTTGCGAACAGCCTTATGCATTGCTATTTGTTTATTTTTGTTTCACCATGACTCATAAGATGCTACATTTAGTTTATAATAGCCTAACATTTGCATTGCCATGCGTTAGTCTCTTTTGGAATATGAAAGACATAGGACTCTAAACGGTGAGCTTCAACTCCCGGCAGCAGCACCTCTTGAAGCTTCAGGTGTCGATGCCGAGGTTAGTTTTTATGAACACATGCTTTTTTTTTGTTATAACGGTTATCACCATTATAATTCTTTGTATACATCTCTTCTTAGAACATAGGCTACTGTATTTATATCCATGCGTGCACATAGATGAGTACTGAACGGTTAGGGTCTGCTATTGACAAACTTGGAAATGAACAGCATTCATTCTGGAACTTTTAGCTTTACTTGGAGTCCGAGTCACTTAATTTTGAGATAGATAGCTGCTTGAGTAGTGCCTTAGCTCTACTGCCTGTAATCTAATTTGTACTGTAAGAGCGGATCTAGTATAACTATAAACTGTCGTCAAACTTACATTCTGTGGGAAGATAACATATTGGTGCTACTAGTTATATGGATTTTGACATGAATTTCTCGCTAGACCGATCAGCAGTGCAATTAATCATTTACTTATATCCGATGCTAGAAAGTGCGACTATATGGGTACTTTTTCAGGGAGAGAATTTTAAATCTCTTCAATTGTGCAAGAGTATGTATAACTTGCATAGATGCTGCGTAAATTTTATAACTTCAATGTTGAACAGGGAAATGGTTATCAAGGTTCAGGACCAGGAAGAGCTAGAAGAGATGCTGCTTCTCGTGCAATGCAAGGTTGGCATGCACAACGCCTCATTACCAATGGCGAAGTTGATGAGCCCATCATGAAGGTTAGTCGGAGTTCAATGTTAAAGTAATTTTGACCTTTACTTGGCTTTGCATACATTTTAACTGTTCTTCCCTTGTTGGCAATTGTGTTTTGACAGGACAAGAGTCCGACCAATATCGGAAAACGCGAGAAAAATGTTAAAACTAGTGGTACTGTAACTTTTTTTGCAACATTGCCATTTCGACCTGTAAAGTTGATTTTAATTTATTTTTATGGTTATGCTGATTAGGTTCTATCAAACAAAAGAGATCACATGAAGTTGAACAGTCTAATAAAGCACCGCGAGTTGAAACTTCCAGGCAGTTAAGTCTGTTTGCTACTAATTCTTTTCACATTTTCTGAGTGAATATGCCACGATTCTGTGATCGAGTCGAGTAGAATGGGTATGAACAATTGAACTCTGGTGATGGGGAGAACAAACCCACTGAACTGATAGGAGAGCACAACAAACCGAAGATAAACTTATAAGGAGAACGCAACCTTTAGAGCCAATATAAACTTCTTCATTCATAGCTAATGAGTCTTATAAAATGACATGCTTAAATAGACAACAAAAAGAATACAAAACATCTTAGCCATAAAATGGTCCAGCCTTGTGTAGTTAATACCTTGAGGCTTGTGTAGACATGCTTCATGTAATAATCATCCTCTATCTTCACTTCAAGAGTCCTGATAGAATACATTTGCAAATTCCATTAAAATATTCCTTAATCCATGTTATATTATGCTTCCTAGATGAATGCTGCAAAATACTGTACTGAAGCACTCTACCTACTATTGTCTCATAACTAGACTGTATGAAACAGCACGAAATTTTTTCGTTTGCCTAGATAACAATTCTAACAAAATAAGAATTGTGCTAAACTATTTTCTCGTGAACTGGTTGCTTGTTTATCTCACAATCGCTGCCTGCTTTTGCTCCTTTATTATCTGTTTTCGTTGCAACTAAGCGTCTCTATTTCCATCGGTAGACTGGTGACATCAGTTGTTGATGCTGGGCCTCCAGCTGACTGGGTGAAGATAAACGTACGCCAAACGGTATGAATAGTACTTCTCTCGTGAATTCAGAAGAACTCTTCCTTGCCAAATTATACTGATCTAGACTCATCATGTACAGCAAGATTGTTTTGAGGTTTACGCCTTGGTTCCAGGGCTTTTGCGTGAAGAGGTGTGTGCTCAACTTATTCAAATAACTGGCTTATCTTGCTCTTGATCTATTCTTATTTCTGCTGGACTCTAAATCAACATTTGTGATCTCTCAAATGGCTCAAAAATCATTATTATTGGTGGTCCAGGTGCGAGTTCAATCTGATCCTGCTGGTCGAGTTGTAATAACGGGCCAGCCTGAGCAAGCTGATAATCCCTGGGGAATCACACCATTTAGGAAGGTGAATATGTGGACTCTCTTTTTAAACAATCGAAATGAATATAATAGGCTAGCGTACGCTATTTGATTTTACTGAATTAAAAGTAAAACTCTCTTATAGCCACCAGTCTTCACTTAAAAAACTCAAGGAGATGCCTCATTAATCACCTATTTTGATGGTCGAGATGGAATTCATTCATTCAATTTATCAACCTTTCTTTCAATTCATTCAATGCATGTGGTCTCGCTGTTACTTCATATTTTGCTGTCCCGTGTCATTGAGTAAATAACTTGTTATCCTGATCTCGTTCAGATATATATCCATAAGGCATGTGACTTGGTTTTTCACTTGATTGTTATATATGTGCCTACATACACTCATGCATGATTACGTCCTCCTGACGGGAGTTCTACATGCAAGTTGCTCAGTTCTTTCTACAATAATGATACATGTATATAATTTTGGTGTACATGCTTATGTACAACTAATAGTATGTGTACACGTGGAATGATGCACTAATAAAACATGTGTGGTTCCAATTAGAATGATACATGTACACATTCTATTGGTTTGTACACCAAAATATGTACATATATCATTATTGGTTCTTTGTGTGAGTAAGGTAGCAACTCTTTTGTGTACAGGTGATCAGCTTACCTGCAAGGATCGACCCGCTTCAAACTTCTGCTGTGGTTAGCATGCATGGGCGGCTCTTCGTGCGCGTCCCCTTTGAGCAGCCAGCCCCTCAGATATGAACTGTCATCAGCTGTAGAGTACAGAATATCTCCGACCAGGAACGAGAGAAGAAATCAGTCCTCGTATAACAATGGGATTTCTTCATTAGGTGCTAGATCTCTTGCACATTAAATTGGTCAAATGAGGATAATTTAGGGGGATTCCGTCTGGCTTACGCTGTCCCTTGCGGCGAGACGTATCGTTGGAATTGCTGATGTATATTGGTCATGTTTAGTATATGTTCATTACATTGTTGCTGGTGTTTTTGCTCGTGTAGTTTGCTTGCTGACTCCAACGGGATACATAGTACAAAGAGTTTCTGAATCAGCTTATTGTAGGATAGTAGAGCTTATTGTAAGACTTACATAAGATAGTAGAGCTTATTGTAAGACTTACATAAGATAGTAGAGCTTATTGTAAGAGTAAGATACTGCAGTGCACTCATTGGGTTCCCAAACTTTGTTACTCTATTGGTACAGGAAAACCAGTGGGTTCGTAATCTTGCTATTGCTTGGACATAACATTTATTTCTGTGAAATCCTACATGTATTTAATTTTTAAATATATTTTTGAAACAAAAGGACAATTAAGTACATGTAATATTTCTTTTATCTTATACTTTTTGGGAGTCCATAATCATCAAATTTTATATAAACTATTTTGTCAGGGTCTGGGATCTAGCGAGTAGAAGAGATAGGATTGCAACCCTTCTGAAATTGGGAAATTAGAGTTGAATGACATTGCGTGAACTTCCTTATTTGAATGTTCAACCTTATCTTTGTCGTGATCCGACAAGTGGTTGTATGCCGTGAATGCTAATTTGTTGATTTCAACTGCCACCCAGATCTCCGAACAAATGCTAGATAAGTGAGAAACTTTATCTGCATAAACTTCCTTGTTCCTTGCATGCCATAATTTGTCGCACGCAAGCAAGAATGTCACTTGGGAGAATCCACCCTGCATTTTAGAGAAAGATAAATTGGATAGAAGCCAGTCAGTAATCGAAGCAGTACTCCAAAACTCGAGATTTGCAAATATCGCTCTTCCATAGGCCGAGCATAATTAACAACATTAGTTATGGCGGTTAGGCATTATCGGGGTTCCGGTGGGCGAGATTTGTAACATCTCCGTTTTGGAAAAGCATGATTTGTAACATTTCGATTTTAGGAATAGCGGGTCATTTCCGATATAACCACATTAGTAATTTATCATTCAAATACCAACAGACCTAACAATATCTGTTACTCGAGTGCAATTTCAAAGCAAAATTGCAATTTGGAGTGCAATTAACAGCATAATTTGTGGTATTATGACCACGAATCATGTCGAGTGCTTCAATTGAGTGCTTAAGAGGGCAAGCAGACTTCTGATCACCTCAATAGTGCGACAAATGCAGGAGAGCTGCATTAACTATTTCAAAGCACGAATGAGTGCTTGTGCGAAGATGACTCAGCGATTGAGGCGTGGAGCAATAAGGTGAGCCTATTTTACGAGAAGGCAATTAAACACGCTCTAAGCCATCGCATGGTAACTTATGAGCCCATATCTTCGCCTATGAGGTATGTGGTGCAAGTAAAAACCCAAAGATCACAGGAGCAACACCATGTCATGCTCACTTTGGCATCCCATACTCGCACCGCTACAAGTTAGTGTCCTTATTACTAAATTTGATATTTGGTTGCACAACATAAATTTCATAAATTAAAACATGTAGGTTTGTCACAAATATTAGGTGAACCCTATATATTTCTGCATTCCGCAACTGACAATCCAAGATCTCAAACGGACATATGAGATGTCATTCTACTCACAGGGTTCACGGTTTGAGGTACATACACCATCTTTCACGCTTATGCATTATCTTATTCAACGACAAAAGGTGAAGCCAGGTCGTAAAGGCAAAAATGAGAGAACGCCTAATAAGATGGATGAGGAAAAACAGGAAAAACAACGTAGAGTAAATACTTATTTTATTTAATCTCGTAAATTTTTTTTTAATATATTTAACCATAACCTAACATTTTTTTGTAGAAGAAACAACCACCACCAGAAGTTTACTCCGGTAGATATTATGATTAGAGTTATTGTATTTCTTATTTGACGTATTGTTCATTAAGGATTTCTATCATTTCACAATACAAATAATTTATTAAGAAAAGACCAATACAACAAGTGTAACATCAATAGAAATATTTCAAACTAAATATTCTCACAGAATTTTCCACGATCTAAACATCTCGAGCTTTATAGTTTTTAGATATTTATGCTTATCAGTAAACTTCGTTTCGTCGTCCACAACAAGTAAACGAGTCGTTGGATCAATAAGCGCATTATTTGTCAATATGAATGTTTTAACACGAAAATATACTCTCTTCCACCATGCTAACTGATCTTTAACTTGGCGATGAGTTGGGGGTCCATGCAAAGGAGTCATATTCCTTACTCCAATGTCAGTGCATGAAACCAGCTTAAAAACGAGCAAGGAATATTTCACAACCGTCATAATCCTCACCCTGCATATCACATTCTATTGCAAGATCTATTACTGCTTTCAATATGGGTTATCGCCGGTTGCTATTTGTGCAATATCCTGTCCAGCTCATTGTTTATGGAAAAATGTAATTTAGTTGAAATAATATAATGCATGTAAAATATTATTGAAAAACATACAATAAATTGCACTCCAAATTGCTACTTCGCTTTGAAACTACACTCGAATAAGAGATATTATTTGGTTTGTTGGTATTGGAATGATAAATTATTGGTGTGGTTATCGCTCTTCCCAAAACCGAAATTTTACAAATCTCACTTTTCTGAAGGCTGTGATTAAATCCCAACCTTCGGAACCCCAGTAATGCCTAACCACCGTAATTAACAGTGTACGAGAAGTCGAAAGTCGGAGTCGGGTCGGTTCCCAGCCGCCCACCGACTTGGCCGACTAGTCGGCCGACTAACCCTCCCCAAAAATTGGCCTGAAATTTAAAAAAAAATAGTCGGCCCCCGTGTTCTAGAAGTCGGCCGACTAATCGGTCAGGACGGCCGACTAATCGG
>JAOYMZ010052956.1:0-13802 GCA_025802335.1 Pinguicula primuliflora | reverse complement strand
ACTAGTTTATACACAACTCGGTAAGCTGCAAAAACAATTCGGTCGTCATAGTCGAGTTGGCATGGTCCCTCGTCCTGCCCCCCCTTCTGAGATTGTAATCAGTGGTCGGTATAAAATTGACGATTATTCAATACCTATTTGTCATTTTTTCCATTGACGTTACATCTTTGGTTGCTCAATCGATGAATTAAGCGCACATTTTTTTGGGCAAAATCGGCAAACTTGTTCCATGTGAGTCGATATGTCAATTGTCATTCTGCCAATTGACATGAAATTTAGTGTAATAATTTTTTTGATATGTCGGGCTCATGATTTTTTTATATATAAGAGAGGCATAAGTGCCATTTTTTTTTTTTTTGCACAAATGCCCATACATTTCAACATTAAAAAATTAAAATAAACTAGGCAAAAACATATCTCTCACAGTGGTTCAAAGTGGAATCCGGATGCTGGTGGAATGGAAGGAGGTTAAATGTAACCGGAGGGTGGTTTCCTAGAGCGGTGTTACCATCTTGTATTTAGAGCTGTGTAATTTGGTTTATTTATGTGTAATTTTCAAGAGTACCACTACAAGACACCTCTCATTCCACACACACTCTCACACTCCCATTTCACACACACTCCCACACTTTCATACCCCCACTCACATCATGGGTGAGTACACACACATGTTAGTGTGTGGAACTCAATATTTTGGAATGTAAGAGGGGATTGGTGGTGTCGTGGACCCGGGTGGTGCCTTAATAGCATTTTTGAATTTCCAATCCTGGTATGATAGACTGTTCTTGGCAAAATTGTCTGTTGCTGCGATCTATGCTCGCGGGAGATGTTCAAAGACTGTGGTCCCGAGGCTTTCCTGTTGTTGAGTTATGTGCCTAATCAGGCTTGGTGTGTCTTGGCCAGTGTCACCTTTATCGATTAGATCGATGGCTGTGGTTGAGTCTGAGTAACATCTAATGCCTGCATCTGGTGCTCCTTGGAGATAATGTGGCCATGTAATATGCCACACAGCTCAGCTGTTAAGCTATCACATTGGCTTATCCTTTTCGCAAAGCTCAGGATTATTCGTCCTCTTGTATCTGTTATGGTTCCTCCTATCCCGGCTTGTCGAGATGTCTGCGATACTGCTCCATCTATTTTGCCTGAGATTACAAGTGCTCTGATAATTGAGTCTCATGTTCCCCGTTATTTCTGGCCAGAAGCTGTGGCCTCTGCTGTTCATCTCATAAATCGTCTCCCTACAAAAGTCCTTAACCTCAAGACTTCACTTGACATATTCTCTAAATATGTATATGTTCCACCAAGTACTAGCCTTCTACCACGAATATTTGGGTGTGTTGTTTATGTTCACATTCAAAAAGGTCAATCGAAATAAACTTGATCCATGTGTTTTCAAGTGTGTATTTGTGGGGTATGTGGGTCATACTAAAGGGTATCAGTATTTTGATCGTTCTTCTCGTCGTATGTATACGATTATGATTTGTAATTTTCTTGATATACAATTTTATTATCAACCCCAGTCTGAAGGTTGGGGGAATTTAAGTGATCTTCTGAACTGGTGTATTCTGGGATCTTTGGAACCTCCATCGTCGTTGCCGGTGTCACCATTTCCATCACAATCGTCGCCCATTCTACCTCATTTACCTCCAGAAAATTCTCCAACTACAGAAATAGCTAACCCACATATCCCTTCTCCAGAATCACCAAAGACAGATATCCTTCCTCGGTCTACTTCTGATGATGCGACTCAGCTCGTGGAATTGATTATTTTGAAACCTTTTCTCTTGTGGCTAAGATTGATACTATTATAGTATTTTTTTCTATTGCAGCTACTATGGGATGACCCCTTTATGAGTTTGAAGTGAAGAATGTATTCTTTCATAGTTACCTAAAGGAAGAAGTGTATGTGAAGCCTCCCCCAGAGTTCGCACATGACTTCAAGGGGAGTGAGGGGTGTATGTTGAAGAAAGCATTGTATAGATTGAAACAATCACCTAGAGCCTGATCTGACAGATTTACATCAGCGATGAACAAATATGGATACAGTCAGAGTAATCGTGATTATACTCACTTCTTGAAGTTTCATAATGATAAGGTGACATGTCTTATTATTTATGTTGATAATATGATCATTGCTGGTACCGATACAGATAAAATCAAAAAACTCAAGAAGAGACTCTCTCAAGAGTTTGAAATGAAGGATTAAAAAAATCTCAAGTACTTTCTCGGTATTGAAGTTCTAAGGTCTAAAGGAGGAATCTTCATCTCGCAAAGGCAGTATATTCTTTACTTGCTGGTTGAGACCAGACTTACGGATTGTAAGCTCGATTATACTCCTATGATGAATCACAAACTACAGTGTGTGCGATTTGAAAACTAGTGTGTGCGATTTGAAAATCTCGTCGGAAACAACTGTAAATGGTCGGAATGGGTGCAAAACAACTGCTTTGCCACTTTGGGTGAGCTCGTTTGGCAGGAGATCTAGATTACTGCATCTATCTCCATCAATTATATAGTCTTCTCATCCAGACCTTCGTCGGCAATCTCACAAACCTTTTCCGGCAGTCTCCCTGATCGAAAACCTTAGTGTGAGGAATGACTGCATAGTTGCCCTCCTTTTCCTTTCTGGGTGCGCTCGTCTGGCAGGAGGGAGCCTATTGCGGTTTCTCCAATTTACCTAGAAAAGGTAGCAACGGGATTCGATTTCAATGTCGTTGGTTGAATTATTGTTGGGTACGGAAGATAACATGCTGGAATTGAATGAGGAAGGGGGTCCTTCTAAGTTTCCCCTAGAGGACGAGCATGATGCTACATGGTCAACAGTAGCAAGAAAGAAGAGGACTCCACAGAAAGCAGAGAGGCAGCAAGTGAAAGGGGGTAAGCCACTCCCTACGTTCATTGAAAAATTAAGAGCCAACTCCCTCTCGATCTATGTATCAAATATGCCTCTGGACTGGAGTACCCCTGCAATTTGGAACTTCTTTAACTCTTTTGGGCCGGTCACTGATGTTCATGCGCCTTCTCATATGGAATTTAAAGGCAAGAGATTTGGAGTTGTACGCTTCGCGAAATCTGCTGATATTCATGCTATAATAGGTAAATCCAATGGGTTACGCGTGGGTACCTTTCAGCTGATGGTGAATGCAGCGAGATCGACTACTGAGATTCTAGCAAAAAAGAAACAAGTGGCTCCACGACCAAAGCAACAGGGCCATGAGCAAACAGAAAAAGGATTTGCTGATGCCAGAAACAAAGCTGGAGGTCATGGAATTTACTCCAAAACCTGATGAAATTGAATGGCTTGACACATGTCTGGTGGGATATCCTATTCCCATAATTGACCTGGGATCAATAACTCAGATGCTAAACTTACAAGGATACGAATCAGTATCAATAGATCGACTTGAGGGTGGAGAAGTTCTGCTCAGAATGAAAGATACTGAAGATCAGCAACTTCTTCTTGAAGATGAGGAAATTGCAGCTATGATAAGCATGCATAATTTACGCCCTTGGAAGATAATTGAAGGGAAACTGGTGAGACCTACATGGCTTAGAGTGAATGGCACACCGCTCCATTGCTGGTGTCCTGAATTTTTCCAAGAACTGGGTGCAAAAATTGGATTTGAAATCAAAGTGGATGAGAGAACGGTGCAAAAAAGTGAGATGCTTTTTAGTAGAATCCAAGTGTATACCAACGATCTTTCATGATACAGAAGTTTATAAGCCGAAATATTAAAGTTGAGACAGAAGCTGAATCTTTCATGATACATATAGAAGAGGAAATGAAAGTGGGAAGAAAGAAGAACATTAGAGAAGGAAAGAGATTATTAAATAACGAGGTATGGCCAGAACTGCTAAAGGAGAAAGGCAAGAAGGTCTCCACACCTCATGTGCCGATAGTGATTCAAAAAAGTGTGCAAGAAACGAATGCCAGCCCCTTGAAAAAACAGAAAGAAAGTGAGAACCAGAAAATGGTGGAAGTAAATAATATGGATTTGCCTAGTCCTCCTTCTCAAGTGGAGGAGGAGATATCACCAAACATTAAACAGAATTGGGTAACCAATATACCTGACTCAATTACTGTGATTCAGAAATATTTGGAGAAGCGTAGACAGATCCAGCTCAATAGATCCCCCCCTGAATATGAAATCGATGAACGTAAGTCGCCAACACCTGTGAAGGTGGCCAAAGAGGTATCCAATAGCGCGTATGATCCCTTTGACTTACAACCATATCTGGAATTATCACAGAACATGCTTGAAAAAGTGAGCAGGTCAAAGCATTCAGTCGAAAAGACTACTGGGCCATACCAGGAAAATATTATATATGGAACTACAATCAGAATCTGCACTGAGGGTGGATCTCCCTATTGCAGTAGAGGAGGATCAACACTCACCTGGAAGTGAAAATAGAACAAAAGCACAAGAGACAGTAATACTGGCCAGTAAACTTGGAGTTACTTTGAAGTTTTAACACACCTCCTGGGACAGTCATTGAGAAATTGATGGCCATGGACCAAGCTGCATTATTGGAAAATGGAGAGACAGAGTCAAGAGTGGCACAAGTCACTCGTTAGTACAATGCGGATACTAACGTACAACGTGGTGGTGGTGGTGGGGACTAGGAAAATCAAGCAAAAAATCGAAAGTGAAGGAACTAGCGAGAGTTAATCATGCTGAGTTTCTATGCATGCAAGAAATAAAATGGGAAAGTGCATCATTGAGAAAGTGTAAAATATTGTGGCCAACAGAAAACTTTTGCTGGATAGCTAATGATGCAGTGGGGAGAGCTCGAGGTTTACTTTGTATGTGGAATAAAGAATCCTTCAAAATGGAGCTGAGTTGGATGGATACTGGATACTTGTGTGTATATGGACATTGGGGGCAAGCATCAACTCCAATATATATTGTCAATATATATGGTCCTACACGAACTGCAGAAAAGAAAGTGTTGTGGGATAAACTGAAAACTATGAAAGATCAAGACTCAGACGCCAGATGGTGCTTTGTTGGTGACTTTAATGCAATAAGGTCACAGGAGGAACGAATTAGTCTATCTGAAGCAGCAACTCGGGAGAAGACGAATTTCAATGATTTTATTAATGGGGCAGAATTGGTAGACCTACCACTGCAAAGAAGACGTTATACATGCTATGCCAACCGTGGATCCAGTTGTAGCAGACTGGACAGATTTCTGCTAAATGCTAACTTGATGGAAGAATGGAAAGAATCATACCAATTTGGATTGAAAAGGACCCTCTCAAATCATTGTCCAATCCTATTGTAAACAGAAGAAATTAACTGGGGACCAAAGTCATTCCACACCATAAATAGCTGGTCTGATCAAGCAGACTTTACTTAACTGGTATCAAGAGAATGGACTGACATTCGAGTCTCAGGAACAAAGGGCTATGTGCTACATCAAAAACTTAGACGCTTGCGCTTGTTCCTCCAGAAATGGAATAAGGAAACTTATGGATCCATTGATTAGAGAAAAAATAGTCTCTAGAAAGAATTGGAAAAGTTTGATGAGAAAGCAGAAGTTGCTCTCTTGAACGATACAGAGGTGAAGAATAAACAACAATGTTGGATGAAGTACAAGGAAACAGTAAATGAACTTGAGAAGTTACTATGTCAAAAAGCAAGATCGAAGTGGATAAAGGATGGAGATAGCAACTCTAGTTTCTTCCATGCTCGTTTGAAAGGCAACAGACAGTAAAAATAATATTAGAGGGCTAGAGGTAGAAGGAAGTTGGATTGAGGAAGTAAAAGAAGTGAAAACGGCAGTGAAGACACATTTCCAAAACATCTATGCTGAACAGGATCTCAATAGACCGACGCTCAACCTACCAGTGAGAGTATATGTCACGAATGATGAGAATGGAAAGCTTGTTCGCCCCTTCTCAGAGCAAGAAATAGTAGCCACTGTTTGGAGCTGCTCAACAACAAAATCACCAGGTGCAGATGGATATAACTTCTACTTCCTGCAGAAGAACTGGAAAATAGTGAAGCAAGATTATATCAACTTCATACAGGAGTTTCATACCTCTAGAAATATTGACAAAGGACTAGCAGCAACAGTTATTACTCTGGCTCCAAAGATTACGAGTCCAAACACACTGAGCCGGTTTCGGCCAATTTACCTGATAAGCAGCGCATATAAGATCCTCTCAAAGTTATTGGCAAGCAGGTTGAGCTCAGTGATGAACAATCTGATCTCTCGAAACCAATCTGGATTTCTGAAGAATCGACAAATCTTAGATGAAGTCCTCATCACAAATGAGATACTACATAGCTATAAAGGCTCAAAGAAACCCCTTCTGCTACTAAAATTGGATTTCTCAAAAGCGTTCAACTCAGTAAGTTGGGATTTCTTGGTCAGTATGCTTCTAAAGCTCGATTTCTGCCAGAAATAGATCAGCTGGATAAAAGGTTGCGTCTCTTCAGCAAATGGTATGGTTAGAATCAATGGCAGCTTAACAGAATCCTTTGATTTCAAGATGGGTCTACGGCAGGGAGATCCCGTATCACCTCTTCTCGTTCTAGCAGTGACGGAAGGTCTGAGTCTTCTACTAGATCAAGTCTGTAAGTTGAATTTGTTGTAAGGAGTTGAAGTGAATGGAGTTCGTATTTCGCATCTCCAATTCGCTGACGACACGTTGTTAACGGCAGACTCTACTGAGAAGGCAGTGGTACTGAAAGGTTTGCTGAACCTGTTTGAAATGCTTCCAGGACTAAAGATCAATTTTAGCAAAAGTGAAGTCTTTGGCCTGAACTTACAACAGCAACACCTTGCAGCACTTGCTTCGGCCTTAAGTTGTAGAATGGGGAGTCTCCCTTTCACCTATTTGGGCTTGCCAATTGGTGACAATCCAGGAAGGGCTAAAATGTCGGAAAACTATTGAAAGGAATGCAACTCCAGCTAGATAAGTGGGACAACAAGTTGCTATTTTTGCAGGAAGAATAACACTTATCAGGGCACAATTATCAAGCTTAGCCATCTATTACCTCTCTATCTATAAAGCCCCTAAAGTTGTGTTAAAGAATATGAAGCAGATGATGAGCAAGTTCTTATGGAAATCTAGAAGTAATCAAAATTGTCGACTTTACTGGATAAGTTGGAAGCAGATTTGCCTGGAAGTTAAGGAAGGGGGGCTAGGGGTAAAAAAAATCCAAGTCTAATGAACTCTGCACTTCTAGGAAAGTGGATGTGGAGGCTGCTGCAAAACTCGAGAAGCTTATGGGGACAAGTCATTCAAGCTAAATATTTCTACCAAACTGATTACATGACAGACTTGAACCTGATTAGCCTCCCTTACAAAGTCTCACAAGTCTGGTCAAGTATCTGTGATGAAACAATGAAGAAGCAGTGGTTTTGTGCGAGCATGTCCATGTGTGTAGGGAATGGATCTTCAGCTCTTTTCTGGAAAACAAATTGGACTGGTGAAGGACTGCTTGCTGTGACCTTCAACGACCTGTATAAACTATCTCGAGACAATGATGCCACAATTTCTAATCTGCTAAGCGATGTTGAGATAGGGAGCACAGAAAGAAACTAGAACTTCTCCTTCATAGGGCAACTGAGGGACTGGGAGCAAGCGAGATTAAATATGATGAAACAGAAACTGTCGCAAATCCAACTTCATCCGGCTGAGAGTGATCAATGGAAGTGGAAACCTAGCATAAATGGGCAATTCACAGTCAGATCAGCGTATAAAATACAATCTAAAAATCTTCTAAGGGAATCAAACGAAGACTACAGACATTTGACAGAAGCATTGAGCAAAATACCCCCTAAAAAGTCCAATGTTTCGTTTGGAGGCTGCTTGGTAATCGCATTGTCATAATGGACAATCTATTGCATCGTGGAATGCAATTTGAACAAGGAGTGGTAAAATGTATCTGGTGTGGACTTGAAAACGAAACTGCAAATCATTTATTCTTCACTCGTGACAGAGCAAAAGAGGTGTGGTGACTAGTTGAGTCCTGGTTAGAGCTGCAGGAACCAAATGCAAAAACTTCAGCTATTCCTCATCTACGTCCAAAGGTTAGTAGGAAAGTTGATTTAGCTTGCTTACACTCGTCCAGATATATCTTATGCAGTTGGAGTGGTGAGCTACTTTATGCATTGACCTCAAACGATTCATATGGAATATGCGGTTCGAATAGTTCGATATTTGAAAGGTTCTCCTCGCAGAGGTGTTCTTTATAAAAATTTTGGGCAGTTAAGGATTCAAGCCTATACGGATGTTAATTGGGCTGACAATCCTAATGATAGGCAGTCAACTTATCTATATAAACCCTTATTTGATGAATGGAAGGAAAAAACTTATAAGTTAAATTATTCCATATCTTTATTTCTTAAGAGATAATGCCAAGTACAAATCCGGAGAAAAATACGATTAAGGAGGATCATATAGTCTGAGAATTAAGTTCACGATCTGTTCCACTGATCACCAGTATTATAATCGGATTCCAGATGTGCCAACTCAAGCTAAATAGGATTTTTGAAAGCAAAATCACAAGGGAACATGATACTTCCTAACCAAGGATTATATCAAACCAAACATACTTAGTAAATTTCGCCCTTAGGCAGGGTCTGGGGAGGGTAGGATGTACGCAATCATACCCCCACCCCTCAACAGGATGAAGACATTGTTTTCGTAGAGACCCCAAACTCGAAAAAAAAATTGAAAATTGAAATAATAATATATAGTAAACATAATAGATGGGTGCCAATGCAAATGACGATCAAACTAAATAACCAAATAACTATAAGTCTAGAGATTACAACTATTTTATATAATCTTATGTATCTTTAACCGTAATATGACGTCTCCAACTCGTTCTATCAGAGATCATGTCCTCGGAGAGATTTAATCCTACTAGATCTAACCGAATCTGCTCGTCCCATGTTCTCTTAGGTCTCTCTCGTCCTCGTCGGCCTTCGACTTGTAATCCTTCGACTCTTCTTACTGGGTCATCCAAACTCTTTCTGCGTACATGTCCAAACCATCGCAACCTTCCTTCTCTCAATTTGGCACTTATAGATGCGACCCCTATAGTATCTCTAAATACTCCATTTAGGATCTTGTCTAATCTCGTGCGACCACACATCCACTTTAGCATCCGCATCTCCACCACTTTAAATTTCCGCGCATGTGAAAGATTCATAGCCCAACACTCTGACTCGTAGAGTATCGCCAGCCGTATAACCGTTCTATAGAATTTTCCCTTTATTTTGAGTGAGACTTTTTTATCGCATAACACCCCAGTAGCCGACCGCCATTTCATCCACCCAACCTTGAGGTGATGGACAACGTCACCCTCCACACATCCGTCATTTTGTATGATGGATCCTAGATATTTGAAATTATCTTTCTGTTGGGTTTGGTTCGCAATCATAACTTCCATACTACTTTCCTCCGTCTCATTCGCAAAGTTGCATGCTATATACTCCGTCTTCGAGCGACTCAATCGGAGGCCCTTAGCTTCCAATGTCTCTCTCCAATGCTCCAACTTAGCATTGACCTCCTCCTTCGTTTCAGCCACTAAGACAATATGGTCCGCGAACAACATACACCATGGTATTTCCCCCAGTAAATCCTGGGAGAGTACATCCATAATTACTGCGAACAGAAACGGACTCAGCGCTGATCCTTGGTGCAATCCTATGTCCACTGAAAAATATTTTATTTCTCCCACTGTAGTGGCTTTATCCTAAAACACTGAAATATATGTAAATTTCATTATTTAGTGGCTTTAACCACAGGTAAATATATGTAAATTTCATTATGTAGTGGTTTTAGTCATCAGTAATATGCTAATTATTATTAATTGAAATTTTCTATTAGTACTTATCTAATAGTTGGCTTACCATAAATTACGAATTCAAACCCTAACATGTACACTTCACATATTTAATTAATATGAGTTTTTGGGTTAATGACAACTCACCAAATTAATTAACTCTTGAAAACTATGAAAGAAAGAAAGTATTTCTTCAGTAGCAATAATAACAGCATTTGAAAAAAAGTCATTAATTCAAACATTAAAAACAATAATTTAGTAATTAAATTATCAAAAAATAATAATTTAGTAATTAAATTATCAAAAAATAATAATTTAGTAATTAAAAGTAATTTAAAGATAATAAATTTTCAACTTAAGAACATCAAAGTATCTTAAAATCAACATTTTCAAACAAGAAAACAATATTTACTAGTAACCCGAATAAAACCTATCAATTCGTTTACTTGAATATTACAATCTATATAAATAGAAAAAATAAAAATTATAAAAAATGCCTCAACTACCCACTCAACATGGATAGTATTATTTTAAATAGCGTATGCTATTTACTTTATCACCTAAGGATAAAGTAATACCTAGGGCTATACCTTAGGATAGGATGTGCTTTTGGTTTTCATTATTCAACCTAGAAACTGAATGCTGGGTATATTATCGGTTACCGATCCGGTAGCGGTAGCAGTACGGATTTATCATTATCGATCGTTTTCGGTCGGTAGTCGATAAAATTGACGTTAGCGCAGATTTTACCGACAATTGATAATTTTAAAAAAAATTGATTAATTTTTAACAACATTGGAGAAAATAGCAACAAATTTGAAGCTGTACTGTACCAAGTTGTGATTTTTTTCATTTCATTGCATGTAAGAAATACTGCGTGTACGGTGTGGATCATGTGGATGTGGTATTAGCTTTTGAAGGCACACAATAAGAAAAGCTCTTCTTTAGTCTTCACCATATATATGATACGTACGTACAAATAATGATGCTCGAAAAAAATGGAATGAGATGCTTATTACTTAGTCATGAAAAGCTTCAGTTTGTACACAGGATGAGACTAGTTCAACTTCTGGCCAAGAAAAACAGCATTGTAAATGTAACCTACAAAATCATCACATCCTAATTCTTCTTTTCAATGACTTCAAACTTTGTTTTCTTGGCCGTGGCTACTGGCTTGTGAATACAATACAGTTCCCAAGATTGCAATAGTAGATCCAAGTCTATTCAACATATCCCAGACCCTGCCTAAAGGGCGGGATTTATTAGGTATGTTTGATTTGGTATGGTTTAATACACTCCGCTTCATGCGTGAGATATTTTTTTTTATATAATAGAGGCAAATGCCAAATGTAAATTACAATCTTTCCGTTCAGGGTGGTTCAAAAAAATGTACATGAAAAAATTCAGCTAACGTAACTCGATCAAATCTAACGGACCCAATTAGCAATGGAAGATGATCGAGCCATAAGCCCCACACCAACGCCATCAATGCCCTCGCCGCCATCCTCCTCCCAAACCTCAGAGACGCCCACCGCCTCACTCCTCCACGATGCCGACATCTTGGCACATATCTCCGACCTCATTCGGCAATTTGGCAAATAAGAAAGAAAGACGTCCGGAAATAAGGCGAAAGAAATGAGCTTGTTAGTTCTTATCGATGTCAGTCTCGATCAAATCTGCTTGAAAGAAGGAGTGAAATGTACATCTAAGCATTCTTGCTTCAATATCTTCCATTCTTGAGTAAATCCTACCAAGAATCCCAATTTTTCCAGCCATCTATAGGGATTAATATTCAATCTTCCGCTTACTTCCGGAACGGGGACAAAATTCTTTATTGGGCGGTGAAAATTAACTGCTGCCGACTTGCTCTCTTCTTTTAGGAGTGGGAGTCGAGTCGGTTTCTGTGGATAAAGATCCCTCCCCATCTCCTCCCAGTCTGTTGTTAATGGATGAAAACACTTTTCTCACTACCTATGTCAATTGTCCCCAACGTCTCGTTTATCGAAAGGGCAACCCTTGGAATTAGGAGGGAAGCAGGACTGCGAGTGAATTTTAACAAAAGTAGGCTCATCTCGCTGTCGACCAACGCGGTGGGCAAGAATCGTAGATCGAATTCTACGAATTTTGCAAGATCTGATTTCAGTCTACGTATTCTAATTGGATCCGTTAGATTTCATTAAAATCCAAGGGTCAGATTTGTCCCACAACTCCAACACCCTAATATCTCACACATGAAGCGGAGTGTGGTTTAATAAATGGCATTGGTACCAGTATATACCGTGGTACCCGAATTTTTGAGTTTTTTTAAAAAATTATTGTAGGCCCACGGAGCATAGTGGTAATACCAGTATCGAAATCTTCTTCATTTAATTATCGGTATCGTATGGCGTACCATTATTGACCAGTACTGTATCGATAATATCATTTAGCAGGCCTAGCCACAACGAATCTCCAATCGCTCTAGCTCGTTTACTCATGAACGGCTCACTTACTTATTCATGACTTATTTTATGTCGAACTTGTTCAGTGTGGTTGGACTCGTTTGTATGTTTATTTATATGTTGATTTGTGTTTTGTTCACATCCCAGCTAATGTATCGGTGAATTTCGGAAGGAGGAAAGAGGACTCCCTTCTCTCCTCCTTCCCCCCTCAAAAGGATTAGTCTGAAACCCTAATTCTAGAGGGTCGCCGCCCTCCTCAAGCCTCTAAAGGTTCGCTCAAAAAGTTTCTGGCGGCAGCCATGGCCTTCTCCTGCTCTTGTTCGTGATTCCTGCTCACTTGCATCTCCTCCTCGACGACATTCCCTGTTTGCAGCTCCCAAGATCACCACCGTCCTCTGCACACCTATTCACCTCCGTCCCTAGTGCTTCCTACGCTGGCACCTATCTGGCACTCCTGTGTCCCCTTGCCCCTATTCTGGCGCCCCGAGCTGCCTATTTTGGTGCACCACACACACCCTATTTCGGCGCCTCCTGCTCCTCCACAGGTGCCTTCTGTTTCGGTGACCCACAATTCCCGCACCACGACCAACTTTCTCATGTCATGCTCTTGGAGGACATGACGCGACCACTACCCGCAACACCAAATGTGGCTGTCGGCCGCAACACTAAGTACGAACGCCAGCCGATATTCTGTCCGCACATAATGTGTGTATGCTGCATTCCACTCAAACCTAGTTTGAGTGGCTTGGGCCAACCCTAAGGTTGGCCCATTACTTGTTTCTCTCTTGACGAATAGGAAGGTTGGCCCATTACCTGTTTCTCTCTTTGACGAATTGGTCCAATTATTTCTTTTTAATGTACCCACTTTTGGAACTTTATTTGTATCTGTAAATATTTTTACTTGAATGAAATCTTTTACCTACCCCAAAAAAGTTAGTTTATAGAACCAAACAAATCATAAACGAATAGAATCAAAATTTATTGGCGAACATCTAAGTTGGAATAAAAAAGATTTAAGGCACCACCCGGGCCTACAGTACCACCACACACTCTCTCACATTCCAATACTGGGCTCCACACACACCAACACATGTTTGTGCTCAGACATGGTGTGAGTGGGGGTGTGTGTGAAATGGGGGGTGCCTTATAGTGGTACTCAAGTTTGCATATTTGACCAAAATGCTATAAGCACCCCAGGGACCACGGCACCGCCCATGCCCTCTTACATTCCTAAATAGTGGGCTCACATACACCAACATGTGTGTATGTGTTCCCACATGGTGTGAGTGAGGATGTGGGGTGTGCACACACTTAGGGGTGTCTTATAGTATAACTCATTTTTGACGTCTGGTATTTTCTCATAATCATTCCTGGATTTTGGGAGAAACCTTGTGCAATAAGGCGAGCTTTATTATGCTCAATTTTATTTCGTTTGTTCTTTTTCGAACAAATACCCACTTGTATCCAACAGGTTCAACACCATTGGGTGTTTGAATAATGGGTCCAAAGACCTTGCATTTTTCGAGTGAGCTCAACTCTTATTTTATTGCTT
>JAOYMZ010052945.1:0-13802 GCA_025802335.1 Pinguicula primuliflora | reverse complement strand
CGGATCACTTCTTGAACTTGCTAAGTTTCGGATCATACTGAGTTCTTGGCATCACATTGGCATATGTTCGGTTATGTTGAGTTGCTTTTAGTTATGTTTAGTTGTTTTAGTTGTATTTTAGTTTGATTAGAGTAGTGACAACTCTAAACTATTTTGGTTACTCTGAAAGTGTATTAGAACAAAGCATGTGATTAGAACTACTTCCATGGGAGATGACTCTTACTTGCTCGCAAGATTACTACTTGTGGCTATGTATACTTGCATATAGGTGCATTGCATTATTTAGCACATCAGGTGGATGGAGTTAATAAAGGAATACGACATTGACATACAATACCACCCCAGAAAAGCCAATAAGGTCGCAAACACGCTTAGTCAAAAGGAGAATGCAAGAATGTCGTCAATCTTGGCACAATAGTGGGATGGATTGGGAGTATAGGTGGTAGGTTCTATTTCGGCTCAGATGGCCGCATTGAGTGCCGAACCTAGTCTTCTAGACCGTATACGATAGGCTCGGGTGAGGGACATTGATATTCAGCGAACCTTGGAAGGGGTGAGGCTGATCATTGACTTACCTCAGGTGGTCAGGTTCTGAAATTTCGGCAAATATAGGTATCGAAGGACTCAGCTCTGAAGTAATACATCTTGCACGAGGCTCACATGTCTCGTACTAGTATTCACCCCGGAATGACAAAGATGTATCAAGATTTGAAGAAAACGTATTGGTGGCCGAACTTGAGACGTGAGGTAACTGAATTGTGGCAAGTTGTATCACTTGTCAGTTGGTTAAGTCAGAGTACCAGAGGCCAGGAGGGGAGTTGCAGCCTCTAGATATTCCTATGTGGACGTGGGAGCACATTACTATGAATTTCGTAGTGGGATTACCCCAAGACTTTGCGGAGGCATGACGCATTTTGGGTAATTGTGGATTGGCTCACGAAGTGTGCCCACTTCTTACCCATTAAGGTCACTCACATCGCGAGTCAGTTAGCTAAGGATTACGTCAAAAATATTGTGAAGTTAAATGGAGTACACCTGAGCATTTTGTCAGATAGAGACCCGAAATTTACATCCCATTTCTCGGAGGATCTGTAAGAGAGCCTGGGTATCGAGCTGCAGCTCAGTACTGCTTCCCACCCGCAGACTGATGGACAGTCTGAGCGGACTATTCAAACAATGGAAGACATGCTGCGTGCATGTGTCTTTGACTTTAAGGAGCAGTGGGACAAATTTCTTTTGCTGGTAGAATTTGCTTATAACAATAGTCATCACGGTAGTTTGGGTATGACACCGTATACTAGGACGAGGTGGGAGAAAAACATATCACTGGGTCAAAGATGGTACAACATGCTAAGGAGAAGGTTGGGGTCATTAGGTCTACAACGAGCTCAGGATCGTCAGAAAAGTTGGGCTAATCTAAGATGGAGACCCCTAGCGTTAGAGGTGGGTAGCAAGGCATTCTTAAAGGCGTCTCCGACCAAAGGTGTGGTCAGATTCGGAAAAGGGGAAAAATTGAATTTGAGGTACACAGGACCTTATGAAATACTCGAAAAGGTGGGGAAGGTGTCCGACCGACTAGCCTTGCCTCCTGTCCTTTCGAACGTGCATAATGTATTCCATGTGTCTCAACTACGCCGGTGTGTGGGGAACCCGGATCATGTGTTAGAGGTAAAGAGGTTTTCGGTGTCCGAAGATCTGAGTCGGGTAGAGGAGCCAGTGAAGATTTTGGATTCCAAGGAAGTGATGCTGAGGATGCGGAAAGTACAATATGTGAAGGCGCAGTGGCGCAATTACTCGGAGGAAGAAGCGATCTGGAAAGTGGCACAAGACATCTATGATGCGTACCCTCAACTATTTGAGAGGGAGAGCAGCACAAGTTTCGGGGACGAAACTCAAACTCAAGGAGGAAGACGGTAAGGTATGCAAAAATCCATGTAAGATTTTTATTTAAATAATTATTAGTTATGTTGAACTTTAAGTCAAGAGGGGCCATAATTGGGCCAGAGGAGATAAAATGGGCCGCCTCAGGCCACTCGCGGCCCACTCTTTCTTGAACTCCTATGCAAGGAGTTCAGCCCACTTACAGTCGATCGATTTCACGCGAAGATAGAGAGTAACTAGGGCACGTTCAAATCTCTGTGGCAGAGTCTATCGTCGGAGGAATGGCAGACGGATTGAGGCATTGAACAGAGAGATTCACGGTCAGGAAGGAGGACTCACGAGAGGTATGTCGTTATTTATGTACATTGCAGTGTCAGGGGGCGTGGGTAGCACGTCTGTAGGGTGATGTCATTATGTGCGCTTTCTTGTGTGCTTGTGACGTAGTTCTATGTGCGGGTGTGTGCTTGTTTTGGAATGGGTGTGTGTGTTCTCCGGAGCCATTGCGAGAAATAGGAGTTTCTTGATTGGCAACGGCCGTAGGACGTGATGTAGTGGTGAATAGATGTGACTGCACTCGTGAATGGGCTTGGCAGTAACCTTGGACGTGTCAACGGTTCTATGATGTGGTATGACGGGTGATACGGGGTGGACTTCCCGCGGGAAAAGGATCAACGGGAACGAGATGCGTTTGTGGCGCCGTGACTCGCCTTTGTGGCAGTCGAATGCATACAGGATGCCTTTGTGGCACTGTGTAGAGTTATGGACGTGTGAATCTGGTATGGGAGATTTCAATCAGGGCTTTTGTGGCCCCGAGACCAGCCTAGGTGGCTGCGAGTTGCTGCAGCGATGCCTTTGTGGCATCAGGGGTCGTCCGTTCATGCGGCTATGTGCCAGTGGTTGAGGCAGGCCTGGAGTTCAGTGTAGGCAGTGGCGCTGGAATGGTGTTGACCATGAGGTTCAGGGCCTTGGCTCAGTTTCATGGCGACAAGCCGAGTAGAAGAACACTCACGGTCAAGTGCTATCCTTATTTGGTAAGTGTTTGGTTGTATCTTGATGTCATGTGACTGAGGGAGGATGTATTTCCTCACGTGCTTGCTCGAATGAATGTTGTTTGCTGATATTAGTACTCATGGACTTAGTTTCGGTCATGTTGGGCATGGTTTGAGCGGCTGAAAGTGTCTTCTGCGAATTCAGTCAGAATGATGTGATGTAGGATGATATTTAATATGTGGCGCATGTATCCGATGATTAAATGCTAGTATGTCAACTTATCATACAGTAACGCTTATGGGGCAATGGCACACGAATAAACTACCTACTTAGCTTCGTGAGAAGCTCACGATCCTTTTGTTCGTGATATATAATTGTAGTTGATGACAGAGGGGAAGCAGAGCAAGAGTAGAACGTTGGGTGATGGATATGTTGCAGCTGCTTTATTTTATTAAATTGTTTAGTTGGGAACCTTTGTTGTCTCTCGTTAGACTTTTTGCTACAGTATTATTTTGGTTGTATGGTTAAGGTGAATGTTGGGATTATGTTTAAAGTACTAATTGGGCTGGGGTATAGCATTCCAACTATACTGCCCTAACAACTCGAATGATTTAACAGAGAATTTATCTATGAAAAATCGGATTCGTTACAATATTCTAATAAATTTGGGAGGAGTGAAAGCATTACTCTCAACCACTTTGCGAGACTAATCCAAATAAGCTTAAATAATGTACGCATACCTGCATATTAGTCAGGAGTCTGCATATTAGTCGGGAGTATATTCCTATGAACTTGGGTTGACTAGTCTAGATGAGTTTTCAGGCCATATTAAACCGCCAAATTAATCAGAAATATACTCTCGTAAACTCAAAAGGAGGTAGAGTATTACTTCCATTACCTATCTAAAAGATAGTCTGTTAAGCGCTGAATCACGTTGACTTTGAGATGCACCTATTCCACTCTAAACCAAAGCATGCCCACCCAGATCGTTCGATGAACAATAGTTGGAGACGGCCAAGTTTTGGACAGCAAAGACCTGTGGAAGCTCCTATCCGAATGTCTGGCTTTAAGCCACCTTGATATGTACTCTATCTTGTTGTGTTCTTGTAAGGAACATTAGTTCTCAGGTGTAGTAAAAAAAAGATAGGCTGCTAAATGCTTGAAATAATGACATAATGATCAGTCAACTTATTCATTAAGTTCATTGAGTTTTGGTGGAATTTGACTTCGATGTCAAGTACAATTAGTAGAAGAACCGTGATCTCAAACCGGATAGACAGGGCTAAAACTGGGGATCCCAATATATAGCATTGCGACAATGTTGAAACAACAAGATGATAAGAACAACAGACAGTGATTGCAAGTTACGATTCTTCTAAACTATTGTTGTTAAAAATTACAATAAACTATTGTTGTATATCTTAGGGTTATGATGTATGTAGTTCCTAAATTAAAGTGTCAGTGACATCATCAAAGAGTGTTTAACCTACTGGTTTTGAGAGTCAAAATTGCAATCAAATGTCATGAGTTCAAATTCACTCAGCAATATGAGTCTGTCACATATGGCTTCCCAAGTATGATTTACCTCCCTTCCGTGGTTTGCAGGCTATTACGGTAGAACGTTAGGTTTAGGTGTTTAGCTACCTCGACAAAGTTCCCTACATTATAAAAAAATGGTGTTGGGTATAGCTACATCTACAAGGTTCCCTAATAAGTTATCAAAAAAAACTCGGTTATCAAAAAAAACTCGGTGACATCTTAAAACTCAACCGAGCCACTGTTGACATTTGCTGTCCTCACTGTCTCTAACAGAAGTCTAATGCTGATTTTCTCTGTTGATTATTTTTGCTGAAGCCACTCGAATGCATTCACTTCAAGCTTCCTGGATACAGATTTCCGCTGCCTTCTACGAAGGAGTTGGTCAAGGATTGAGTTCCAAAGTTTCCCTATAGCATCTCTTTGGTGGGTGGTAAATCTTGAAACATTATCGAAGGCGTACTTTGTGAAAAAAAGCAGGAAAACAGAACAAAAATTCAACTAACGGTTGTTAGAAGTTGGAACAAACATTCAATGTATGGCAACTAGATGCAATCTGCGGAAGACATGAGAAATGCAGCAAACTGGAATAATTTTCTTCCGTCTAAAACTCTCGATTACACTGGGTTTTCTATTTATACACACGTATTGGGCTATTTGTCCTCATGGGCCAATTCTATACAAACAAATAAATAAAAGCAACATTTATTGGGCGGTTTTCTCTTGATATTTTCAACACCCGCTCCATAAGTTGGTGCCGAGGGTGACAATCCGAGGCCCAACATAGAAATTAAATGTCGAAAAGGCGCCAAAAGAAGACTTTTAGTAAGCAAATCTGCTGGTTGATCTCCTGATGGCAGGTACAAAGGCTGGACAAAATTGCTGAAGGGACCACAGGCTAAAAATGCAGCAGACCCAGTGATATATATGAAATATTAGTAAAACAAAATATGTGGATTTCATAAGTGTCCAGTCACTGAACTGGTGCACATCTCTTAGCCTGGTGCCCGTAGGGACCTGACCTTTTGCCACAAGCTAGTTCACGAGCTCAGGATCAAGACTTATGAGACCACAAGAGCACCTGGAGCCGCCAAGACCCACTTTGGAGACAAAACAGATATGGTTACAAAACTGTTTCCAAATACAGTTTTGCCCTCATCAAAAATTCGTATCACACATTTGGCTTCGAGGGAAGAGCTGAAATTTGAGATGGTGGAAGCCCTAAAGTATAGGAACAACTTTCATTCAGGATTATCACTTTTTGGAGGCCGCCAGAGAGCAGTTTAGGAGCAAGAAAAAGCCATTGTTGCTGTTCTGCATTCTGCTGCAGATTTCGACTTCTGCACATATGAATTCTTGCTGTTTCTGCACATTCACGCTTATTGTGGCTCATGCCTCGAGCATGAACTAACTTTGTAGACTTTGGGCTCGGTTGAGCCGAGCCTAGACAATGTCCTAGTGTTTTTAATGAAGTTTTAGTTCAGTTTTTACTTAGTTCAATTCGGTTTCATGCTGTATTCTTATGTTTGAATAATTCGGCCGGATTATTTGAGCACACTTAGGTAGTTTCGTGATCTCTACGACCATATAGGTTCACGAACTCGGTAAAAGCATGTTACATTTTTTCGCCCTTGGGGTATTACCCCTAACTTGCAATACCACATATAAGAACATGACTAATGAAGTTCTCTAATTGGCCATCCTTGGGGTATTACCCCTAACTTGTCTTTAAGTTGGAAGAAATAATCTTTATCCTGGTTTGAAGGGATGGATTATGTTGGGTTCTGTGGGTTAAGAATGAAGTAAGACAGTAGCAAAAATGGATTTAGGACAAAGACTTTGTTTAGGTGAGGCAATATACTGAAGGCTTGAGTTATCTCCATACTTGAATCTTTATCTCCAGTTGTGTTGCGAATTTGGATTGGTTGTCTCTGAACAATTGACCTACCCTTCCTCAGCTTTCTATAGAATTTCGGTTTGTTCATTTTTGATTCTTAGATTAGAGGTTATGCACCTCTGAACTTGTGGGTTATTTTAATAGCTGCTGATATAATTTTGCATGAGATAGAACCTTTCCTGTGGATCTGACCCTTGCTTCTGCATTGTATTACAAACTTGACCATGTGCACTTGCATGCATTAGAGTTAAATTGGATCAAGCTTATGGCACCGTTGCCGAGGAAGGCAATACCATTGAATGCAATTTTATTTTAGTAGACTACATTGTTTTCCCTTTTTGTTACCTATTCTATTTTTATAGTTGTTACTGATATTCGAATTTTTTGTGTTTCGATAGCATATGATCAAAGCACCCTTCATTGCTATTGATCTGGAGAAGCAAACTTATATGAGGAAACAAAGATTATTGAAAAGAACTCAAGGAAATGCAAGTTGTACACAAGAAACAGAATCTGTGCAAGTTGAAGCTGAGATTGACCCTGCAGCAATTTTAGTTGATACAGTGGAGGATTTGAACCAAGAAGTGCTACCTCATGATGATGATATGCCTTTGAGGCTTTTGCCATGCCAACAGCACGAGTTATGGATCCTCCTATCAGGAGGCCAGTGATTAGAACTCACAATTTTGAGCTCAAGCCATCCACAATCCAATTTATGCAGAGTCACTCTATATTTGGAAGGTGAAAATAGCAATCCTTGCACTCACATTGATACTTTTCAGGAAATATGCAATACTATAAAGATCAATGGAGTAATCCAGGAAGCTTTGAGGTTGATATTATTCCCCTTGTCCCTCAAAGATAAGGCAAAGGAATGGTTATACAGTTTGCCTTCAGATTCAATGAGAAGGTGGGAGGATTTAAGGAAGGCTTTCTTGTCACGTTTTTTTCCACCGTCTAGAATTGCTAGAGTGTTCACTGAAATTCAAACCTTCAAGTAGAGAAGCCATGAAAACATCAATGAGGTTTGGGAACGATTTAAAGGACTTTTGAGGAGTTGTCCCAACCATGGATTGCAACACTGGAGACGGATTCAAGCCTTTTATTTTGGTTTGGATCATGACACTCGAAGGGATGTTGATTCTGCTACAAATGGAACTTTTATGCAAAAGACGTATAACCAGGTATTCACATTGTTGGAAATTTTGGCTCAAAATTGTTATAAGTGGCCGGTTGACATATTAGAAAGGACAGCTGCACCTGTGAATCAAAGTGCACATCAGATAGAAGCTTTGGCGTCTGCTGTCAAAGAAATGGGATCTAGATTGGAACAGCTCATGCCTGGGCAGAAAAGTCAAGCACCAGGTCAAGTGTACGCAATGCCAAAAATAACTTGTGAGGTCTTTGGAGGAAACCATCAATCTGGTCAGTGCTATGACACTCCAATTGTTGAAATGGAACAAATGAACTATGTCCAAAACCAGCAAAGATTTGGTCAGCAGGGAGGTTATCAGCACCAGAATTTCAAGAGAAATGATGCACCGGGGTTTAGCTAGAGCAATCCACAAGGAGCCTTGAACTCTCATTTGTTGAAACCAGGAACACAAACCTTTTATCAGAACTCATCTGCAGGACCTTCCAAGTCAGAAGAGGATGGAATGGCTTCGTTAAAGGATACAACTAAGAAAAATGCTGATATTTTGGCCCAATTCATGAAGTCCATTGAAGGTCAGTTTCAGAATAAGCAAGTTCAATTCCAAAACCAGCAGATTCAGCTGCAGAATACCAGCAATTCTCTCAAGAATTTGTAAAACGCAGTAGGACAGATTGCTGCTCAGTTGTAGGAAAGGCCACATGGTAAGCTGCCCAGTTTCACTGAGAACAGTCCAAAGGAGAGCTGCAAGGCCATCACGTTGAGGAGTGGAAAGGAAATTGAGGAGACAGTGATGCCACCATCATCTGTCATTCCTCCAAGACCAATAGAAGAAGAAGAGAGGATTGAGCAAAATAGAAAAATTAAGCAAGAAGCTAGAGCAAAGAAAAGAGAGCCCTGTAAGCAAGTAGATCTCACTAATGAGATTATGAGGATGTTTCCATACCCATAGAGACTCCACAAGGAATAGATGGAACAAAAATTCAAGAAGTTCACCAGTGTGTTTAAAAAACTACACATAAATATTCCTTTTGCTGAAGCATTAGAACAAATGCCAATCTATACAAAATTCATGAAGGATGTTCTAACAAAGAAAAGAAAAATTGAAGATGATGAGCTCATCGCCTTGACAGCAGAGTGTTCAGTGGAACAAAAATTCAAGAAGTTCGCCAGTGTGTTTAAAAAGCTGCACATATATATTCCTTTTGCTGAAGCATTAGAAGAAATGCCAATCTATACAAAATTCGTGAAGGATGTTTTAACAAAGAAAAGAAAAATTGAAGATGATGAGCTCATCACCTTGACAGAAGAGTGTTCAGCAATTTTAGGCTGCAAGAATCTGCCAATTTCACCCAAATTAGCTGATCCTGGAAGTTGCACAATTCCATGTGCTATTGGAGAGCAGATTTTTGATCAAGCTTTATGTAAACTGGGAACAAGCATCAATTTAATGCCATATTCCATTTTTCAGAAATTAGGAATGGGAGAGCCTCAGGCCACTAGTATGATGCTACAGCTTGCTGATAAATCAATAAGGAAGCCGAGAGGAATTTTTAAAGATGTGTTGGTTAAGGTTGACAAGTTTATTTTTCCTGCTAATTTTGTGATCTTGGACATGGGTGAGGATCTCAGAGTCCCTATCATATTGGGCAGACCGTTCTTAAGAATAGCAGGAGTGTTAATAGACATGAAGAAATGAGAGTTGAAGCTCAGAGTGGAAGATGAAGAAGTGAGTTTCAAAATCTATCCTTCGATGAGAATGTCATAAGACTATTTGGGAGAGGCTGAATTTGCTGAGTAGTGTATTACAGTGGAAGCAAGAGAGGAAGAGTTCTCAATGGAACTAGGGTGTATACAAGACCCTTTGGTCACCTATTTGACCATGAAAAATCAAGAGGTGCTGCATGAACCAAATGTTGAAAAATACAAAGTACTGATGAAGGAGAATCGGTGTATTGAACCAAGAAATTTTGAGAGCCTGGACGAACCAAGCCTAAACGAGGAAGTTGTTCTCATTCATCAGTCAGAAATGGACTTGAAACCACTACCTAGCCATCTAAAATATACATTTCTGGAAGAGAATGCACGCCAACCAGTAATCATCAGTCAAGACTTATCAGATGCTCAGGAAGAAGCTTTGTTACAGATTCTCAAAAGATATAAAGGAGCAATTGGCTGGACATTGGCTGATATTAAAGGCATCTCACCAGCCTTGTGCATGAACAAAATCTGTTTGGAAGAATGAAGCAAGCCGGTGATAGCAGCACAGAGAAGACTCAATCATGTTATGGAGGATGTAGTGAAAAAGGAAATTTTGAAATGGTTGGAAGCTGGCGTAATTTATCCAATCTCTGATAGCTCTTGGATCAGTCCTGTGCAGTGTGTGCCCAACAAGGATGGATTCACTGCCCATATGAATGAAAAGGAGGAGTTGATCACATCCAGATCAATCACAGGATGGAGGATATGCATGGACTATAGAGAGTTGAACAAAGCAACTAGAAATGATCATTATCCTCTACCTTTTGTGGATGAAATACTGGATAGACTTGCGGGTCATGAGTTCTATAGTTATCTGGATGGATACAGTGGTTATAACCAGATTACAGTAGCACAAGAAGATCAAGAAAAGATAACTTTCACATGCCCATATGGAACATTTACATTCAGACGCATGCCTTTTGGACTATGCAATGCTCCTGCAACTTTTCAAAGGTGTATGATTGCCATCTTTTCTTATATGATAGAGGAGATCATAGAGATTTTCATGGATGACTTCAGTATCTTTGGAGACAGCCCTGAGTTATGCTTGGAAAATCTCATAAAAGTGCTTGAAAGGTGTGAAGAGGTGCAACTTATTCTCAACTGGGAGAAATGTCATTTCATGGTAAAAGAAGGCATTGTTCTCGGCTATAAGGTATCTAAACAAGGTCTAGAGGTGGACAAAGCCAAGATTGAAGCAATTAAAAGTCTCCCACCTCCAATGACAGTGAAAGCAGTCAGAAGTTTTCTAAGACATACTGGTTTTTTTAGAAGGTTCATCAAAGAATTTTCTCTTAGGCAAAACCCCTCTGTTAGTTGCTTGAAAAGGATGCTGAGTTTGAGTTCACAACCAAATGCTTGAAATCATTTGAAGAGTTGAAGAGGCAACTGATATTTACACCAATAATGACAACACCTGATTGGAAGCTTGCCCTTTAAAATCATGTGTGATGCATCTGATGTTGTAGTTGGTTCTATTCTCGGCCAACGCAAAGTGAAGAGATTTCACACGATTTACTATGCAAGCAGGATGCTCAATGCTGCTGAGTTAAACTATACCACTACTGAGAAAGAAATGTTAGTTGTTATTTATTCCTTCAACAAGTTCAGACAATATATTTTGGGGAGCAGAATTACTGTTTTTTCTGATCATACTGCTATCAAGTATTTGATGAGCAAAAAGGATGCCAAACCGAGGTTGATCAAATGGGTGCTTCTGCTACAAGAGTTTGATATGGAAATCAAGGATAAGAAGGGAGTGGAAAACGTAGTAGCAGATCACTTGAGCTGATTAGATGACATTGAATCAGCAAAACTAGAAGCTATCCCTATTCTTGACTCGTTCCCTGATGAAAAGGTCTTTGCTGTTTCTACTGCACAAAGTCCATGGTATGCTTATTTGGTCAATTACCTATCTTGCAAAATCTTACCTCACTGCAGCTACCAGCAGAGAAAGAAATTCTTGCATGAACTTAAGAATTATTTTTATGAAGAGCCTTGCCTCCACAAAATCTGTTCAGACCAGATGATCCGAAGGTGTGTACCTGAAGAAGAGATGAGTGCTATATTGCACCACTGTCATTCCTTGGAGCGTGGTGGACATTTTGGAAGTCAGAGGACAACCTTGAAAGTGCTGCAGAGTGAATTTTTCTGGCCATCTCTATTTAAGGATGCTCATAAATTTGCCCAAACATGTTACAGATGTAAAAGAGTAGGGAACTTATCAAGACAGAACGAGGTGCATCAGACTGGTATTTTGGAGGTGGAAATGTTCACTGTATGTGGCATGGATTTCATGGGACCTTTTACTCCGAGTCAGGGTCAAACTTACATTTTAGTAGCTATGGATTATGTCTCCAAATGGGTAGAGGCAATACCAACTGCCTCGAATGATGCTGCTGTTGTGATTAAGTTCTTGAAGCAGAATATATTCTCAAGGTTTGGAACTCCAAGATTTATTATCAGTGATGGTGGACCTCACTTTTGTAACAAGCTATTCGAAAATTTGCTCCGCAAATATGGAGTCAAGCACAAGGTTTCATTACCATATCATCCACAAACCAATGGACAAGCTGAAGTTTCAAATAGAGAGATCACGCTGATTCTTGAAAAGACTGGGGATTTCTAGGAAAGACTGGGTTGTGAGGCTCTCTCATGCATTATGGGCCTACAGAATTGCATTCAAAACACCTCTGGGTATGTCTCCATTCAAGCTAGTATATGGAAAGCCTTGCCACTTACCTGTAGAGCTAGAACATAGAGCATACTGGGCTACAAGGTATCTCAATATGGACATGGCTAAGGTTGGGCAGAAGAGAATGAATCAACTTCTGGAGCTTGAGGAGCTGAGGCATGAGGCCTATGAGAACTCTAAAATTTATAAAGAAAGGACCAAGCTTATTCATGACAAAAGAATCCACAAGAGATCTTTCTCAGTTGGACAGCAAGTGTTAATGTTCAATTCCAGGATGAGGTTCTTTCCGGGGAAATTAAAGAGCAGATGGTCAGGTCCATTTGAGGTAGTCAGAGTCTCTCCATATGGCTTTGTGGAGCAGAAGAATGAGCAAGGAGTAGTCTTCAAGGTTATTGGACACATAATAAAAAATTATAACTCACTTGAAGACTTTGAAGACAAGGAAACTGTGCACTTCAAGGAGAAATCAGTTGCTGAATGGTCTATCTGTCGACCTAAAATTCAGAGCTTCTTGGGAGACAATCCAAGACAAGTATGTTATTGCTTTTTAAGTATAGTTTTAAGTTTTCTATGTGTTTTTGTGACTTGTGCAGCAAACAAGCAAAGAAGGTCACTTCAATATAAAAAGGTGCAGTTGCTGGTATTGCTGCAAAAATGGAGCAAAAAGCTTCCTATCAGGTTGTATCTCTTAATGCTTCATAGATTTTATTCTGCCTTGCATTCATTCACTTGAGGATAAGTGAGATTTTAAGTGTGGAGGAGAGTTTTAGGGGTTTAGGGAAGCATGAAAGGTTAGTTGCATTCATTATCTAGGAGCATTCTGCCTTCTTGCATTGTCGGAGCAATTTTTTTCAAAAATTCAGAACTTTTTGCTCATATTTGCTGAGGATGGTGAAGCGATATGCTAGATATGCTAAAATAGTTGTGTCCTATGAGCTGTTTTGAATATCTTGTGGACATAAACTGGAACTCTCCACTGATTCGAAAGAATAGGGTGCATTTTGCTAATTAGAGGATCCGAAGCTTGGTATTCTTGTTCTTTTTATTTGAGGGAAGAGAGTGATTGGTAAGCACCTATTTAGGGCTTATTTCATGCTTTAGTTTATGCCATTTTATGCCCTAAACACCAAAATCATAGCTCAATTCATGCTCATTTAGGTAGTATTGAGGAATCTCGTATATATGCATATTTTGTAGCAACTTTAGCTTAATTCACTACATTTTACGATAGGAACTGATCAAGCTTTCCCAAGGATTAATTTTAGAGTTTATTTTGCCCAGATTTGATGAATTTCAGCACCTAAACTTGCGGATAATTCCATAGCACAAGGTCTGATTCATGAAGCTAAGAGGGCCATTTCAACTGATGATACAAGGCCTCGTGACCCGCAGGTGTTCGCTACATTTCCAATCCCATTTGCCAATTTCAAACATGCTTATACAAAGCTTGTAGGGTGCGCAAGACAGTTCCGGAAGGGACCAACCACTCCCTAAAAAGTTGTCTCACCATTTCGGAAAA
Organism: Pinguicula primuliflora; assembly: GCA_025802335.1. Classification (NCBI taxonomy): domain Eukaryota; kingdom Viridiplantae; phylum Streptophyta; class Magnoliopsida; order Lamiales; family Lentibulariaceae; genus Pinguicula; species Pinguicula primuliflora. The sequence continues at coordinate 370 of JAOYMZ010052945.1, read as the reverse complement.
GAAGTTTGGATTTACTTGACTGCATGGATTAAGCTGTAATTTCACCAAAAGAGAGTGGAAGAGTCCTCTACAAGTTCTGTATTTGCACCCAAGTCATCCGAGATGTGTAGGGCTGAGATCAAAGTGATTACATCACTTCTGGTACAAACTGCAAGCAATGACTGATACAGCCCTTCCGCAGCTCATATCTTAGCAACGACTTGGAGATCACGAGTGTAACTTTCAACCGTAGCTAACACTAGAGCTCTTGAACAAGTTCTCTTCACACTTCGTGAGGATTCAATGCCGTGACGATGATGAGTCCAATTCATATGCATTTTTGTTCTCATTTAAATGATAATATTTGCTTGAAATCATACTTTTATTTGTG